>BQKN01058702.1:0-19078 GCA_022839385.1 Asparagus kiusianus | reverse complement strand
AAAATCAAATTTCTTTTATTCTTTTCGTTGCAATTTTCCAACAAACAAAAGATGGCGACTCCGCTGGGGAAAAGCTTTTCCGATGAAGAAGTGGTGGCGCAGTCCGACGTCCACCTCATGGGAACGACAGTAGAAACTCTCATCGTGGAGTTTGATCAAGCAAAGTATGAGGAAGCATTATCCTCTGGATCGCTTAGCCCCAAGGCTAAGCACGATGCACGCAAGACCTCCAAGAAGGTCAATTCTGTTGTCGAAGTGCCGAAGAAAGCCCTCTCCTTCGGCCAGGAACTCAAGTTGGCTCTGCAGGCGGATTGTCCCACCTTCGCGTCAGCCCAACGTGCTTCGGGCCACAAACGGCCTTTGGAAGAGACGAGTCCTGTGAACGTCAATGACGTTGCTGCTAAGGCTTTGAGACAAGCCAAAAAGAACGCTGCTCGCCGACGGAGAAGATCCATACGACGAGCACACTTACGAGAAAGCCGATTGTTAACCCAACGCGAACATCGCGTTACTGAAAATCCAATCGAGCCTAGCGTTCCCAAAGAAGAACGCTCACTGCGTGGCAATGAGCCCAACTACGAACCTAGGCTAATACAGCTCAAACACGACCCTGAGTGGCGCGTTGTTCAAACAAAACGCAGCCCTCAGAAGGGAGCAGTCAAAACTAAACACACCCCTCAGGGGCGCGTTCCAATTGAACATGGCTCTCAGGAGTCTGTTTCACAAACTAAACGCACCCCTCAGGGGCGCGTTCCAATTGAACATGACTCTCAGGAGTCTGTTTCACCAACCAAACGCGACCCTCAGGGGCGCGTTCAACCAAAACTCGACCCTCAGAGGTCAAGTTCTTCATTTAAACGCAGGCCTCGGCCTAGTGTTTACAAATCTCAACGCGACCCTCGCGTTATGTCTCAAGAACGCGATCTTCAAGGGGTCCGTCAGGTTCAAAAAGGTCAGCGTGGCTTTAAAATTCACGTTCAACAAGAACCAACCTCACCCACCCAAGGGCAGGGGGTTCCATCTCCACCTCCTAGCCCGGGGAACGTTTCCTCCCAAATTCCTGACTTACGGGAATTATTGTCGAGAGGAAAATCAACAACACAAGCAGCTCACTCGTGTCAATGTGAGAGGCTCATCTCGGCAGTCCTGTCAGAATGCCCTTGTTGTGCATCCGCACCTCGGCAGTCAGTATTCGATAGGTTGATAAACGTTGTTAGGCCAGCCAAACGACAACGCCGCAACAGAAAGAAGACAACTGAAGCGGAATACCCTCAGGTCACTATCAACATGATCGGCCGAGGGAAGGCCTCGCATGTTGATTCTGACGAGTCACAAGAGAGTCATCCACCAACTGTCCGAGAAATTTGTGACCAGTTCGAAGGAGTATATCAGAATACTCGGACTCGGACGGGAACTATTCGCCCGGTTGACTATCAAAAATTAGCCAAGGGCATTACAACAAGTGAGGAACATTCGGCAATAGCCGAATCTCAATCTTCAAGCTCTGTTGGAGCACGCGAGGTTTCCGCTTACACAACAGGGAACCACGAAGATATAGCCAAAAGAGTGGACGAACATAGTGTCATACTCCAGACGCAACAGGAAACACTTCTCCAATTAAAGGAGATGTTGGCCCAGCTTCTTGCTGAAAAAAGCCACAAACCTGAATCTTCCCGGAGAACAACTTCGAAGGGAAAACAAAGAGTGCACGAACATTCAGATCGTGAGACTCACAATCTGGGATCTTCTTCCGAAGGTGAGAGGGAGATAGAAAAGGAACTGCACCCTCAATCCACCAAGGTGGATGAACTGGAGGCTCGCCTCAACGCAATTGCCAACAGAAGCGAGCTTCGTGAAGAGGGAGTAGTGCGGCCTTACCCTGCTGAGTGGGATACAGTTCCCTACCCACCAAAGTTCAAGGCCCCCACATTGCAACCGTTCGATGGCACGGGATCATCAAATCAGCACATCTACTACTTCAAATCCCAAACTGGAGACGTAGTAGCGAATGATGCTATCCTGACCAGGTTATTCATCGGTACCCTTAAGGGTGTCGCTTTCGAATGGTTCATGAAGTTGCCTGCTGGATCTATCCAGAAATGGGTAGATCTGGAAAGGCTATTCTTGGCCAGATTCTTTGAGGACGATACAGAGGTCTCAGTCCCAACTCTTCTTGCCACTAAGCAAAGGAAAGGAGAGTCAATCAAGACCTATGTAGAAAGATTCCGCAGCATGGCATTGCGATGCCCCTCAGGTATGACTCAATCAACTCTGGTTGAAACTTGCAGGCATAACCTGCAGACCCAACTCCTCGCTCAGATGGGAGTAGCAGAGTGTCGCTCCTGGAGACAATTAGTTTCGCAAGGAGAACAAGCAGAGGAGATAGTGGCGCGAGTCAAAGCTGAAGAAGAGCCACAACCCAAGCCGCAGCAACAACGCAATCAGCAAAATACCCAGCGGTCTAAGGGGAAAGAGACTTTAGCAGCCGACTACACTCGAGTACCACCGCCTACCAAGCAAGGCAAAGCGCCGAATCAGCAAAGAGCGCCCAAACAATATTCGTTCAAAGAGGAGCATGTGGATACCTTATTCCAATTGCTTCGAAAGAACAACAAACTCCAGTTGCCTGAAATCAGGAAACCAGATGAAGCGGGAAAGGTTGATGATCCCAACTATTGCCGTTATCACAGATTCCTTGGACATCCTACCAAGAAATGCTATGTCTTCAAAGACATCTTGCAGAATTTGGTAAACGCTAATGCGCTCACCTTGAAGCCAGAGCAGAAGACCGTATCCACTAATATGATAGCGGTCCAATTTGGTGACTTTCCCCCGGTGGTAACCGCGAACGGTGTTGTACCCATCCGCAAGGGAGAAATGCACCTAAAGAATGCTGACTTGCATAGTCAGAAGGACAGGGGGTTGGTACCCCTCACCACCCCAAAAGGGGAAATCATGTGGGTCCACCCTGACTTGCTTGGAGATCAACAGTGGACGAGCACCTCGTCCAGAAAGAAGGAAGGCAAGGCTAAATCTTCTAACATGATTAGCCCCTCCATTACCGAAAACGATGACCACCTCAAACCTCTTACTGATTCAGAAGAGGAGAGAATTGTCCTGGCAGCATATCCAGGAGACAACCCTGGCACTCGGTCAGGAAAAGCCTACTTAAGGGATTACGGCCAGAATGCTCAAGAGGTGGAAGAACAGCCCCAAGACGCTGGGGGTTCTGTGCCGAAGAAGCCGATCGACAAAGGCAAACAAAAAGAGCTCCGGTTCAATAAAAATCTTCACCAGGAACTCGGGGAGTCAAGTGCTCCCTTTCAATTTAACGTCATGGCACAATTGGCCAACATACCGGCCAGAATCACTTTATACGAGCTCTTGAAGTTATCTAAAACTACCAAGGAAGCTCTGATCGAAGCTTTAAAGAATACGGAGAGCTTTATTACACAAGTCACTCCGATTCCTGAGGCTTCTGATGATCAAACCTGTCTGCAATGCCTGCAAACGGCAAGAAGTCTACCATGCATATCATTCACACAAGAAGACATGCAGGTCAACCACGAACATGACCGACCACTGTACTACACAGGGTATATTGGATCTTCGGAAATCAGTCGTGTTCAAGTTGACCCGGGCTCAGCGCTCAGCATCATGCCCTACAGGGTCATGCAGGTATTAGGGATTCCTATGCACCGACTGCACACTACTCAGACTACTATCTTCGGGTTCAACGCAAATAGTACCCGACCCCTGGGAAAGATCAAGCTCAGGTGCCAGATCGGAGATCTCAAGTCTGAGGTAGCATGCTACATCATAGATGCGGACACGTCTTACAATCTTTTGCTAGGACGACCATGGATACATGCAAACCGCATTGTCCCATCCACCCTGCACCAGGTTATGAAGTACGTCAATGACAAGGGCAAAGTTCGAACCTTAATCGCAGAAAAATACCCCTTCCGAGGAGTAGAAAATTTCCACACCGACTCCGTCTTCTATCTGGAGTCCCAGGAGAAAGAAGATGTAGACAGCGGTAACGAAGCTGACATCGAGCCAGATCCTGACGAAGACTGTCCTTGGGAATTAAACTTTGATGTAATGGGTCAGGGTGAAAGTAATAATGATGTACCGAGTGGGGGCGAGTGGTGCATTAATGAAGATTTCATTTTAGCGTACTTGTCTGATGTCTCTCTTAACAATAAACAAATAGAGAATAATTCTAGTGCAGGTACTAACCCATGGCACGTACTGTGCACAGAAGCATCACTCACATTGCCGATCAAGTCGTCTTTTATTTCAGACGAAGAAATAGAGGACGCACAGAAGGCTTTCTTTAAAGTCCCATCCAAAAGGAAAGGGCGGAAGCCGATCTGTTTCGGAAAAGTCAAACCGATACAACTCAAACGAGGAAGCTCGGAGGAAGACGATGGAGTTCCTCAATTCCATTATCACGAACCTAACTCCCTTCGACTAATGAAACAAATGGGGTATGACTTTAACGAAAAGCAAGGTCTAAACTTTGGGAAGGGAAGGCGAACACCAATCCGAATGTCCCTAACCCCCGAAGGGAAACCCCCAGATTACTATCAAAAGACTAGAAGGGGTTTAGGATTTGTCACACCTCCCGCGGTCTCGGAAAATGAAATAAGTAATTATCTGCGTCAGGATCGCTCATCTGGAACATCTGCATATGAGTCCGATGTCAGTATCGGACCTTTCTTTAGAAATCTGACCGTGAATATGGTTTTAATCGATCACCCGGATGAAGACGCAGGGAATGATGAAGGATTAATGGAATCGACCAATGACCCCTGGATCAAACGTCTTAACATTTTGTGGGATATGCGATTCGAACAACGCGAACCACCCACTGAAGATAAAGTGGTCCAGGTTAACATGGGAGACGAACATGATCCCAAGCCCATTTTCATAGCCGAAGATTTATCATCTTCCGAGAAAGAAGACCTTATATCTCTCATCCGAGAATATATAGATGTCTTTGCTTGGAATTATGAAGACATGCCTGGTCTTGACCCAAAAGTGGCCGTGCACTGTCTTAACATTGATCCGGATGCCAAGCCCG
Organism: Asparagus kiusianus; assembly: GCA_022839385.1. Lineage (NCBI taxonomy): Eukaryota > Viridiplantae > Streptophyta > Magnoliopsida > Asparagales > Asparagaceae > Asparagus > Asparagus kiusianus. The sequence goes on along the minus strand of BQKN01058702.1, from coordinate 13,989 downwards.
TTAAACAACAACAACGCCGGTTTCGTCCCGAGATCATGGAAGCAATTAAGTCCGAAGTGAAGAAGCTCATTGACTCGGGCTTTGTCAGGGAAGAACAACACCCAGACTGGGTAGCTAACATTGTTCTAGTTCCCAAGAAAAACGGTAAGGTCCGTATATGCATTGATTTTTGTGACCTTAACGCAGCTTGTCCAAAAGATGAATTTCCGCTTCCTATTACGGATGTTATGATCGACAACACTTGCGGATACAAAAGAATGTCTTTCATGGATGGATTCTCTGGGTATAATCAAATCAAGATGCACCCGGACGACGAGAGGCATACTGCATTCAGAACACCGCTGGGAGTGTATTGCTATACAGTGATGCCCTTCGGCCTGAAAAATGCAGGCGCGACTTATCAACGTGCGATGAACACTATCTTCCACGAACATCTGTGTAAGAAGATAGAGTGCTACGTTGATGACATAGCTGTGAAAAGCCAGTGCAAGGATGATCATCTCACAGATCTGAAGACAATGTTCGATATCATGCGGACACATCAGCTGAAGATGAACCCAACAAAATCATTTCTCGGAGTATCAAGTGGAAAATTCCTGGGATTTATTGTCACATCCAAGGGGATTTCTCTGAATCCAGAAAAGGTGTGCGCTATTCAAGACATGCCACCGCCGAAGAACCTCAAAGAACTCCGAGGTTTGCAAGGTAGATTAGCCTACATCCGAAGGTTCATATCTAACCTTTCGGGGCGCTGCCAACCTTTCTCGAAGCTCATGAAGAAGGGAGTGTCCTTTGTGTGGGATGGGGAATGTCAAAAAGCATTTGAAGAGATCAAGAAATATCTCACACAACCACCGGTTCTCGTGGCTCCTATATCAGGAAAACCATTCCTATTATACGTGAGAGCCATGGAACATTCTTTAGGAGCATTATTGGCCCAGAATGACGACCAAGGACATGAGCAAGCCATCTACTATTTAAGCAGGACCATGATGGGAGCCGAACACCGGTACAATCCGGTCGAGAAAGAATGTCTCGCTTTGGTATTCGCGATTCAAAAGATGCGACATTACCTAGTTGGACAGACAATTCATGTCATCTCTAAGGTGAATCCTCTGAGAGTCCTGATGACGAAACCATCGTCTCTGAATTGCCGGCTTGCAAAATGGGCCATCCTTTTGTCACAATACGACATGCAATTTATGCTCCAAAAGGTAGTCAAGGGTCAAGCATTGACAGATTTCTTGGCCGATCACCCGGTACCAGGAACATCTAAGTTGTATGAAGAATTGCCCGACGAAGTCGCCGAAGCTTGTGTTGCTCAAGAATCTACACAAGTGTGGAAACTATTCTTCGACGGCGCGTCTAGAGCAAACCCTCATGGAGCGATTACTGCGGGAGTAGGAGTGGTGCTCGTATCGCCTAACGGCCACGTAATCCCAAGAGGATTTTCCTTAATCGAACCGTGTACCAACAATGTGGCTGAGTATAACGCATTATTACTAGGGATGCGGCTTGCCGAAGAACTCAACATTCGGCACCTGGAGGCCTTTGGCGATTCTCAACTCATTGTAAATCAAGTCCGAGGGGAGTACGAAGTACGTCATGAGGACTTAATCCCATACTACTTCGCAGTGCTGAGGCAAGCTGAGCAGTTCGAGGGATTCTTTATCGAATACATTCCAAGAGCCCAGAACGCTTACGCAGATGCTTTGGCTTCATTGGCAACTTCGCTGGCATTACCGCCTGGTGCCGAAACGACGATCCCTGTCACAGGGCGTGAACTATACTCCTCCAAGATTCCTAAGGAGGAAAGCTCAGACAAGACATTGGCGGAAGAGGTCTGTACAACCTCCATAGAATTCGAGTCTAGAGATTGGCGATTTCCATATATTGACTATGTCTTATACGGAATCTTGCCTGACGACCCTAAGGAAGCGGCCGGTATCAAACGAAAGGCCCTCCGATTCTATTACAATGCAGTCACTTAGACTCTGTATCGTAAATCCCATGACGGTATTTTGCTCCGATGTCTTTCTCAAAAGGAAGCAAAAGAGGCCCTCAAGGAAGCTCATGACGGGATGTGCGGAGCTCATCAGCCCGGAGCTAAATTAGGGGATCGCCTCCGACGAATCGGCTATTACTGGCCAAAGATGTTCTCAGACGCAGTTGACTATGCTAAACGTTGTCACGCGTGCCAAATTCATGGGGATTTCATCCACCAAGCACCTGGGAACTTACATCCCACATCTGCATCATGGCCATTTGAAGAATGGGGAATGGATATCGTGGGACCAATTTCCCCTCCGACGTCTAAAGGACATCGATTCATCCTAGCGGTAACTGACTATTTCTCCAAATGGGCGGAGGCAATCCCGTTGAAAGAAGTCAAAACTTCAAACGTAATTAAATTCGTCAAACACCATGTTGTCTACCGTTTCGGAGTCCCGAAGCGGATAGTTCATGACAATGGGACACAATTCGTCAGTTTTGGATTCCAGAGATTTTGTGACAAATTCAGGATCCAGAGCGTTGCATCTACGGCATATTACCCGCCGGCGAATGGTCTTGCAGAAGCCTTCAACAAAACCATCGTGAAACTTCTCAAGAAATTCGTTTCCAAGAGTCGACTTGATTGGGATGAAAGACTCGGAGAATGTTTATGGGCTTACCGTACAATGGTGAGGACCCCTACGAGAGCTACACCGTTCTCGCTGGTATATGGCTGTGAAGCCGTATTACCACTGGAAATTCAGATTCCTTCTCTGAGAGTCGCTATCACGACAGGGCTAACAGAAGAAGAAAAGCATCAACGGCGCCTGCAAGAACTTGAAGCCCTAGACGACAAACGACTTCAAGCTAAGCAGCAGATCGAACTCTATCAAGCTCGAATTTCCAAAGCCTACAATAAAAAGGTTAAGGAACGAACTTTCAAAAAAGGCGATTTGGTCTTGGCCAACAGACGACCCATGGTGATGACACACAAAACCAAAGGGAAGTTCAATCCTAAATGGGAAGGGCCCTTCGTAATAGACCCAGTTTATTCGAACGGAGCATATCGCCTTATCAATCAACAAGGAGACAGGCTCATGATGCCAATCAATGGGAAATTCCTAAAGAGATATTTCCCGTGAATCATGTTGCCCCCTAATCCCCAGCTAGATTAGGCTAGGGGTTGCCTATTTATAGTGTAACTCTATTTTGTATCTCGTCAAGTTAACACTACACCTCTGACGATTGAAATTTTCTAGAATTGTTTTGTAAATGATAATAAAGAGAATTTCATTTTCATATTGAGTCGACACTACGTTTTTCATTGTCTTGAATCATGCTTCAACAAAAGAGATAATGAAAACCAAAATGATATCATTTCCATTCAATATTGTTAATCTGAATACAAAAGTGAAAACAATTGAAAGGAAAATGATACAAATTTATCCCTCCACCAAAAATAGCGCAAACCCTAAACGTCGGGGCTCATCAATCTGAAAGACTTGAGTTTAGATTTCAGCGCTAATATATTTTCCTCGCGAGCCTTTCTGATGTCTTTAGTTATCTTGCTCTTGAGTTCCTCTTCACTAGGCGTTGCTTCTGCAAGTTCTCGCCGAAGTTTATCGGCAGCGACAATCTCGTCGCAATAGCATTTGAAGAGTCCATCACAATAACCAGCGAATCCTCTTAAAATCTCCACCCCATCAGCTAGCCGAGCGTTTATCTGAGGGACTTCAACACCAGCTCGAGCAAGCTCTGCTGCAGTATCCCGGAGACCCACAGCAAGGTTACCCATGTCCCTCTGTACTTGGGCATGTTCATCACGCAGGTGAGCAAGATGAGGTTCTGTTTCGGATAAACTCTTCTGAAGAACCTCTTGCTGTTGCGCCTTCAAAGCCTTGGCCTCAGAAAGAGCCCGATCCACTTCTGGGCCTATGTCGTCACGTTGCAGTATGGAGAGGAACTCCAGCTCATATTCCAAGATGATGAGGCTCTCACGACAGTTCTCGGTCCATATTTTATCACCCTGATGCTTGATCTTAGCCAAGCATTCCAGCAAATGAGGTTCAAAAACCTTGTAACTTACGTCCCCGAGACTGACAACGTCAATGGTCCTTTGCATCCAACGTTCCAATTGTTCGATGAGCTCCCTCAGTGTCTCAGAGCTTGGGGGTGGGGCGGTCGGATAAACGAAACAGTCCGCATAATCAGTGCGAGTAGAGGTGTGCGGGGCTTCAGATAAGAATGTCTTGACCATTTCTGACGTGGAGCCTAAGATATCCTCTTCCTGCTCACCGATTGTTGCTTCAAGACTTGGAGGAGCGGTGGGAAGCGTAATACCCTCTCTATTTTCAGGAGATGCAGCATGCGCTGATCGTATCGCGTCTCCCATCAGCTTGGTCTTCTTTGAATTTTTGGCTACGACAGGCAGCCGTTTACGCATTCTCCTATCATACTCGGCCTGCTCAGCAGCAGAAAGAGCCTTCTTACCCGATCTCAGAAGACGAGGTTCCGAAGCAGGCACTTTTGGAATTGGTTTTTCTTCGGGAGAGTCAGCAATCGGTGTTTCCTCTTCGATCTCCATAAGAGTTTCTTCTTTAGGAGGCTCGATGGCAGATAAATTTCTAAGAGCTTCAACAGCCCCAGATGTTTCTTGTTCGCAGGATAGATATTCTTCTACCCCTGGCAAACGGGTGCTGGAAGAACGACTCCTCAAACGATACAATTCCCGAATCTCACTTATGCCGGAGGTGTAAATATCATACCCCGTGACTTGGGAAACTTTTTCATACCAGCTGCGGAAATCGGCAACAGTGGAGCAGCCAGGCGGCGAATTGGGTAGAGTGAATTGCGCATGGGTTCCCCCGGCGGAAAAGAAGTACCATGCACGAGCTCCTTTATATAAATTCCCAATATGAGCCAATGCCGGGTTGGGATTGCCAACATAAAGCTGGTCATATCCGAATTGCCTAGCGAACCGAGAAGGCACGTAGGGTTCAATAAAGCACTTCTCCCGCAAGCGGAAGACCAGGTAGCCCAACCTGATCATAAGAAGCCAGTTGAATGTGCCTTCTTCCAAAGAAGACGAACCCTCAAAAAGCAAGTCCATGAAGCGGGCATCCTTCGCATCAGCTCCGTTAAAATCAGGAACACAACAGAAAATCCGGTAATTATCCTCCCGAGATAAGGATTGTCGAGCCCTGACTATGTAAGAATGAGTCCACGTGGCCGACTCTAATCTCTGTATGAAGGGGATGTAAGCATCAGCACTCTCCGATACTCCCGTCATCAAGGAGGGGCAATGCAGCACGAACCAGGCCACCAAGTACGTATACGGCACTGGTATGCGTGGCTGGGGGTTCTTCCCTGCTTTCTTCCTGGCAACCTTAACCATCGAGGCGCCGAGCAGATCAGAGGTTAACATCCTTAGGCCCTTTTGAATGCAGCCGACCATGGCAGTGAGGAGGCTCACGGATCTCCCATGTGCCAGCAAAACAGCTGGATATACAACCTCAGCCAGGATTGCTTCTATTGGTCTCGACGGCACTACGCACCGTTTCAACCAAACCATAAAGAAGCCTGCAAGTAGAGTCGTGTCAGAAATAGGAATTGTACCCTGGTGATGGAAACTTTCAAACTCAACACCAGCCTCAAAATCCTCCTCTACATGCTCTGTTTTGTAGATAGCATTAGAAGCCTTAATCCGAGCTTTGGCTTCTTTGGGAGAGATGGCTGTAACACGAGACACGGCTACATCTTTCCGGTTTAAATTCTGAAAGAGGTATTCCGCCCACGTGGTATGCATGATGCCTCCTCCACGCATCCCACAGATTTGAGCACATATATGGAAGTGGCACATCAACTCCCAGAAAGTAGTATAAATTTCTGGGTGCGCCAACCTCAACTGAGAAAGCTCTTCGGTAGTAGGGATGAACTCTTCGTAGGGTGTTTTCCCAAGTGGCAATCCTGACACCGCTTGCATCTCATGAAGAGCAAAACCTAACTCTCCTGCAGGTGTGAAAAATGTGCAACTGTCCGAGTTATATTTCTCTAACATAGCGAAGAAATTATGGAAGCTCTGCACAACTCCCCGTCGAGTAGCTAACACGGGAATTGTGAGACCCGATTGAGTGAGTGACTCCTTAAGCTCCTTAAGAACGAAGTCAATCATGCGGGTCCACCAACCTCCTTCTCCAGAACAAACCCATCCAGGGGATCTGAACGCTTGGGTAGAAAATTCACCCTGAGTCGCAAGGAACTGGCGAATGAAAATATTCGCTGGGCGTGGCATCTCCTGAGCCAGTTCCTTCTTCTCAAATAAACCGGGTCTCAATCCCTTGAGCTGCCCTCCGATTTGTGTACGAGCCCGTCGACCAGATCCGAACGACACATTTTCCTTCTCTTTAACTATGTTAAAAGTCAGACTCCGACGACGGCTTGCATTCAAGAAGTAGGAGAGGGGATACATCCTCTTCATGTTAGGAAGGAAGAAGTAGCGATTATCAATTTTCCGCAATAGCTTCGAATCTTCTGCATGTACGAGGTGATCATTGATGGATATGCGATCCCCGAATATGAACGCCGGTTTGGGAAACTGGGCATGACCAGCAGGGCTCTCCATGTCCAAATCAGTAATCAAAACTCTAAGAGTTGAACATCGAGGAGATCTAATCATGTCCATTCTCTCGAAGTCAGCGAAGGTGCAAAGCGAAACTGCGTTTTGAAGACTAAAAGTGTCACTCGCATCAGGTCCGCCAATATACCCAAAATGATGCTCTTGTGAAAGCGGCACGTTCGGTAAAAGCACTGCATAATTAAAAAGCAGATGTTAGCAGCTATAAGCGAGCCGTCGACATAAAGATAGAACCCAAAACACAAAGGGTTAAAGTCTCATGTCAAATCTCCAACGCGAGGGTCGAGCCCCGCGTCAGAAATCTCCAACGCGAGGGTCGAGCCCCGCGTCAGAATTCTCAAACGCAAGGGTCGAATCTCGTGTTAAAAAATTGGAACGCGAGGGTCGGACCTAAAGGGGATCCTAGTCCCGCGTTTTCATCCAGTTAGAACGAGTCATCTTCCTCGTTATCAAGAACCCACTTAGGGTTTTCAGAAAACTTGCCAAAGCAAGTTTTTTTAGTCGGCACCTACCACGACAGGGAGGTTCTTGCGACGGCGGGGATGACGACGACGTCATAGCACGATCAGGAATACCGCCGGCGCCCTCAACCGACGGTGTTTCGGGAGTCGCTCCGGCGACTTTCTTGGAGCTTGAATCCATCCTCCGTGGCGCCATCAGCACAGTGGATCGGAGGAGGTGTTTTCAAATGAAGAAGACAAAGTTCGTCGGAGATCTCGCCGAAGTCAAACGAGATTTCTCGTTCTTGGAGATAGCCAAAATTTTGAGAGTCAAGTAACTCTTGACATGACCACTCAAGTCTATTTATAACAGCCGTCAAGCTGTTGAGATGGTACGGGATTCTAGGGAAGAATCCCAATCATTCTCAAAACGCGAAGCCCACTATCGCGTTCAAATTTCAAAGGGGCAAGGCCCAGGCCCGCGTCACTAAGGCCTGAACCTCGCGTTCTAAACCTTAAACGCGAAGGTCACCTTAGCGTTATAACTCTTCGATACTTAGCCTCTAAGTTCATGGGTTCTTTTTAACAGAATGCGTTCAAAACTCTGTATCTCCTCAATCCATCAGGTTAATATTACACCTCAGATGGTCATCATCCTAACAGATATTGAATTTAGTTATTATCACCACCAATATAACTCCTCTGTTAAAATCCACTTATCGATTCTCATTAACAGAACGATAAGTCCTCAAAATCGCTCAGATTATTGTCAGATTATTAGCTCTTTCCAACAGGGCCATAAATAACCAGCTTATCAACTCTTCAAATCCTTAGTATCACAATTCATCACTCCGATGATAAAAATAATACTTAGTGATTTTCCCCAGCAAGATATAAAAAGGTTTTTATCCCCACAGATGTCATGCTAAAACCGCACCTCTGACAAATATCGACTTATCGACTCTCCCCAATAGAGTGATAAGTCCTCAAAATTACCCCGATCGTAATTTTTCTCATGTCACGTTAAAACTACACCTCTGACAAATATCGACTTATCGACTCTCCCCAATAGAGTGATAAGTCCTCAAAATTGCCCCGATCGCAATTTTTCTCATGTCACGTTAAAACTACACCTCTGACAAATATCAACTTATCGACTCTCCCCAATAGAGCGATAAGTCCTCAAAATTGCCCCAATCGCAATTTTTCTCATGTCACGTTAAAACTACACCTCTGACAAATATCAACTTATCGACTCTCCCCAATAGAGCGATAAGTCCTCAAAATTGCCCAGATCGCAAAATCAACTTATCGACTCTCTTCAATAGAGCGATAAGCCCTCAAAATTGCCCTGATCGCAATATTCCCCTTATCAAGTCAGAATTATATTTCTGGCACTCATGGACTTCTTTCAGTGTTTAACACCAAAATAACACAGGAAGGATTCTGTTTTGCAACTCGATTCTGGGAGAATAATCAAGCATTTATCCCCAGCAGTTAAAAATTTTCTAGAGTTATTTTATGATAAAAGATTTCTGAGTATTCTTTGTAATTTGTTGTTTGAAGTCAAAACATGATAAATGCAAAGAGCACTAAAAGATCAGTATCACTTTTTATTCAAATGCCAAAAGAAAGTGATACAAGACAAACGTGTTCTCATCAGAAGAACATTACAAAAAAAAACCAAGTTCACTCATGCATCAAATCAAAAGTTGCGAGTTGAGTCTTGAGCTCGGCCAATTCTTTCTCGTGATCAGCCCGCACCATAGCTTCAGCCTTGGCCCGGAGTTCATCCGCACTTGGTACGATGATGGCCGCCACCTTGTTCCTGGCCTCCTCTAGGGCTAAAGCCTGCGAATGATATTCTAAAGCACCATTAGCATCCTGGGTACTGAGGATATTGACAACATCTTCTTCGCGAGAGACTTCAGCCTTTAAGCGCAAGACTTCAGCCTCAGCTTCGACAAGTCTATCACGGAGCGAGTTCAGAGAAGTAGTCGAGCGTTCTAGTTCCTCTTGCTTCTGAATGTTACGCTCACGAAGCTCCGCGACTTGGCGCTCCTTCTCAGTTAAGTCCCGCTCCAGCGATTCCCGTTGTATCACTTCGGCAATTTGAAGATTAGCCAGAGTTGATACAATTTGTGGCTGGAGGTCGCTATGACCCATGGTCTCCAAACGTTGTAATTTTTCCTCCAAACGGAGGATGACTTCTGAGCAGCGCTCGAACCATTGAGGTTCGCCTACACACTTGACCCCGTTCAAGCCCACTTCCAGAAGAGGTCGAAAAGAATTCAAAGTCCCTTGACCATTCATCAGGGACTCAACCACCATCTTCGCAAGAGTGTTTAGATACACCAAAGATACCTGAAGGAACTTAGGTGCATTAGCAAGCCTGACGATCGCACCTGAAGATACTCCTTCAGCAGCTGAGGTTGGTGCGTTAAGACGATGGCTGGTAGGCGATCCCGGTGCCGAAGCTGTAGAAGCAATCGAAATATTCAATTGTGAAGGGCTTGAGGTCAAGGCCATCAATGCCTTCGCTTGAGATGAGCTGGGCCCAGCCTCTGTTGGAGCAAGCGAAATCTTCATCACCGCTTTTGGTGAAGTGGCCGCCACAGAAGAGTCATGGAAGGGGTGCTCCGGCAAAGGAGCCGACACCTGCACGACCGGCTGTTCCAGAGGAGAAGTCGTAGCGGTAGTTTCAGGTAACGCCACAGACGAAACAGTGATCTCGGGCAATGCTGTAGGCAAAGCAGTTGCCGCAGGAGAGCCAGGTGTATGTTGCTCTTTTGTAGGAGCCGACGCCGACACAGGATCTTGCTCTAAAGAAGCAGCCGAAGTAGTCCCAGGGGTTGGCGAACCTGCACGAAAAAATGGTCGGAATGCGGAAAAAGCGTGCGGGATAAGTCGAAACAAACTAAGCTTACCGGTGAGGTAAAAAGGCGTATAACCAGATGCCTTATCAGACTGAGCTTTAGGAGCATCATCAAAAATGGTTACATCATCCATTGAATCGTGCTCCTCATCTTCTACATCATCACCTGGCACGTTGCCAACTTCAGCACCCTCATCATCTTTTTCTTCGTCAGTTTCACCAACGATCGAGGAGCCTTCATAATCAACTCGTTCCTCATCATCTTGAGCAGCTGAAGATCCAGGAAGACTTGTGCCAACAGCTGGTTTATTCATAAGTCCTGTTGTAGGACTAAGAATTAAGTCACCGGCTTGCGACATTAAGGCAGAAGGGGAAGGAGATGGATTCTCTTCGATATCCCTCTGCTCCAAGATTGGAGACTCAGGGAGGTCCATCACTGGAGCGGATTCTGCATCTGCAGTCATTAATTCATCCTCTTCGTCCTCAGGCGGATGATAAGAAGAAGCACCGCCTGAAAGGGCTGGCCCTTGAGAACGAAGCCCGGTTCTTCGTGGCAGGCCCGCCACAGACAATTCCTGTGGTCCTTCATCTACAGCAGCCCGGATGGCCTCGGCCATTAACTTGGGTTTTTGTTGGCCTCTAGGAGGAGAATCAACCTGTAGTTTCCGGCGAATCTGCTTATCATACTTGCCGGCTTCTTCTGCAGAAAGTTTTCTTTTCCCCGATGCTCTCATAGTGGGAGGCTCAGCCACATGTTGTTCCTCCCTGGGAGCAGGCTCGGCTGTTCGCTCCTCTTCCTGTTCAGCAGGCTGGTTCTCAACGGCTAAGAACTCATCAATCCCTCTTAAACGGGATGTCTTTGACCCCCTCCTTAAAGAATACATGTGCCTAATGTCTTTCAGGCACGATGAATTTATGTTGTAATTGGGAATCTGAGACGCTACATGATACCAATTACAGAAGCTTATGGAGGTGTAGGAGTTGGCAGTTTTGTGAGAAAGCCTGAAAACGGCCTTGGTACAACCTGCTACAGAATAATACCAGGCCCTGGCTCCTTCATATAGATTGCCCACAACTGATAGCTGAGGGCGAGGGTTCCCGACGTACACTTGGTCGTACCCAAATTGCCGAGCAAACCTATAAGGTTGGTAGGGCTCGACGAAGCAGTTGACGCCTTGCCGGAAGACTAAGTAGCCTGGCCTAATGGAGAGAAGCCAATGAAAAACACCTCCGTTTAGCTGAGTGAATCCATTGGGGCCTGCTACGTCCTGATATTCCGCACCATAGATACCGCCCTCAAAATCAGGGAAACATCGGTAGATATGGAAGTTGGTGTCTCGCGTTAGGATTTGGCGAATCCTAACCATATACCCCCTTCCCACTTCGCAGACTCTAGTCTTTGTACGAACGGAGTGAATGAATCTCCCGGTGGAGAAGCTGCCGTCATCAACGAAGGGCAGTGGAGCACGTACCAAGCCATCAAGTAAGTATATGGCATTGGCACCCTAGGATTGGGAGTCTTGAAAGCCTTGCGACCCTCGGACTCTACCTCGGTGGTTTCGACGAAGTCCGAAGTCAACTCCCGCAATCCGAATTGTAGACAACCCACCATAGCACTGAGGAGGCTCACAGGCCTCCCATGGGCTAGAAGTACGGCGGGGTAGATCACCTCAACAGCGAGAGCATCGATCGGCCTAGTAGGGACGACGCACCGCTTGAGCCACAACATCAAATACCCAGCCAAAAGCGCCGTATCAGAGATAAGGAGCAGAGCTTGGTAATGGAAACTCTCGAATTCTGTGTGGGCCGGGAAAACATCTTCCTTGGCCTCATTTGTGTAGTGGGAGGTAGCATCGTCAATCCGGGCTTGGACTTCTTCCAAAGTGCTGGCCGATAATCGGGACACGGAGCCCCCCTTACTGGTCAAGTTCTGGAATAAATATTCCGCCCAAGACACTTGTTTAATGCCGCTTCCGCGGGCCCCCGTCAGTTGCATGCAGATGTGGAAGTGACACATAACTTCCCATAAAGTAGCATAAATTTCAGGGCTGGCCTTCTTTAGAAGTTGGAGTTCCGCTGATCCCGGAACAAATTCTTCATACGGCAAATCTCCAAGAAGAAGACCCAAGACTTCGTGCATCTCGTGAAGAGCGAAGCCTAACTCCCCCACAGGAGTGAAGAAAGTGCAAGAATCAGGGTTATACTTCTCCAGTATAGAGAAGAAGTGAAAATGGCTCTGGACAATTCCAAACTTGGTGGCCCGCACAGGTACTTTCAAACCAGCCTGGGAGAGGGGCGCATCCAATTCGTCCAAAACGAACTTGGTCATCCGAGTCCACCACCCTATTACTGGAGAATGAACCCAGCCAGGAGTTCTGAATCCTTGTGCGGGAAACTCCCCTTTCTTCTCCACAAATCTCCTAACAAAAGTCCTCGCGGGACTAGCCACCTCGCCAAGGGGATACTCCTTAGCGAATAAACCTGGTCGTAAAGCAGTCACCTGTCGACCATAACCTACCGAGCGGACCCCGTGGAAAGTCAAATTTCCAAGAGCAACCCCGTCTTGATCCTTAACCAAGGGCCAATCCATGTGCCTCGGGACGGACGCACACTGGAAATACGATATGGGGAACATTCTCTCCATATTGGGTAAGAAAAGGTTGCGGTCTCCAACTTTCCGCAGCCACTTGTAGTTTCCGTCATAAGCGGTGTCAACATCAAAGTCAACAAAGTCCCTGAAGAGGTATTCAGGTTTGACTATTGGCTTACGGTTTGTGTGTTCAAACTTAACATCCGTAACCAATGTCCTAAGAGTTTCGGGAGAAGCTTTCGTGACTAACTCCGCGCGACTCTTATCCTTAATTTTGAAGACTGGGAGTTCTTGGCGCGAGTTGAATGTCATATTCATGTCCACGCCACCTTCATGTCCGAAATGGTGGCGAAAAAGAAGTGGTTCGCTGGTATGACGCACTGCAAAACGAAGAAAAAATCAGCTAAGTCAAAAGCAAAGCTCAGACGCGAAGGTCGAAACCCGCGTCAACTAAGTCAGACGCGAAGGTCGAACCTCGCGTCAGAAAAGTCAGACGCGAAGGTCGACACCCGCGTCAACTAAGTTCAGACGCGAAGATCAAACTTCGCGTCAGAAAAGTCAGACGCGAAGGTCGAACCTCGCGTCAGAAAAGTCAGACGCGAAGGTCGAACCTCTCGTCAAAAATACCAAACGACGGGGTCCAGCCCCGCGTTATCTGAAACGAGTTTCCTCGTTGGATCCAAAGATCAAAACTTGCCGAAGCAAGTTCAATGACCACGAAGGCCATACTTACCACCGATCAAAGGAAGGTGAGGCGGCATGTTCGCCTGAGCGGCAGCACCGCCGGCCGGCGCTGATGATGCCGACTCTCGAGCCGCGGCGGCGTCAGATCGGGAAGAACGAGGAGCATCTTTCTTGGGTGCCATGAGATCTCGTCGGAGGAGATGAACAGTTCTTCGCCAGAGGAGAGAACGAAGATTTTCGTTGGAATTTTAAAGAGAGTCGAATGACTCTGATTTGACCTAAAGCGGTCTATTTATAGACAGCTGGACAGGCTGTCAAATCCTAACGAACGGGATTCGAGGTCAGAATCCCGCCCGAACCGACCCTCGCGTTCGGGTTGGTTGAAATTCCCAAACGCTGGGCTCACCCACGCGTTCCAATTCTCAAATGCATAATTTGTTTATGCATTGGATTATTATAAGGGCAGCTCTTCAACTACCAAGGCTATGACACGGCCCCAGGTAAATAAGAGCTAGCAGCAATCATCAAGGCGACCAAGGCCGAGAAGAAATTGGTGACTCCGCGGGGGAGTCTATCGAGAGACACAAACAGATTACAGTCAACAACATTGAAATCATCTTGCTCGATCAGACGGAGTGAGCAATCAATCTACAAGACTTTGGGGTCCAAAGTATTCCGAAAATTCGTCCCAGTCAACCGCGAACTTTCGAAAACTTTGGAGGGGGTTCTGTAGGCTGTCTAAAAATTACAATGGATAGCTGATTAAAACAAGCCC
>BQKN01058700.1:9822-20680 GCA_022839385.1 Asparagus kiusianus | reverse complement strand
AACGACCCTAACTGTCGTAAGGTTTGGTCATTTGAATTGAAAGTGGACCTCTCGTTCATTGGAGGAATCGAGAGGGGATTTTGGTTGTGGTCCTAACTGTAGTAAGGTTTGACCAAGTGGGGAGTGTGAGAATGATCATAACCGAAAGAAGGTTTGATCGATTGATTTGTGGACCTCTCGTTCTTTGGGCGAATCGAGAGGGGAATTTGGCTTTGGCCCTAACTGTAGTGAGGTTTGACCAAACTGGAATGGTGTGGTGGAGACTATGAGTAGTCAGAAACCACTGAAAGTTCTGCGAGGGGAGAATCAACGATTAGATCTCATCTCAGCAAAAGAGTGTTTGTGAGAGTTAGATTCTGACAAACAAGAATATTCGGAATTCGAATATTGATTTCTTGCTCATCAGCGACCGGGTTATCCCTAAGAATACCCCGATGTGGTATTCTTCCGGGAACTTCCCGATACCTTAATTCTTCTGAGGATACTAAGGATAGTATCTCTTCAGAAATTTGCCATTTATTGGCATCATGAGCCGGTCACCATCTTTGGTGATTAGGCGATAGGCGCCGTTCGAGTAAACTGTTTCTACTACGAACGGTCCTTCCCATTTGGGTTCGAATTTGCCTTTCTTCTTGGAGTTAAGGATCATAGGACGTTTCTCAGTTAAGACCAAGTCTCCTTCCTTAAAACTCCTCTGTCGAACCTTTTTGTCGAAGGCTCGAGAAATCCTGGCTTGGTAAAACTCAATATGCTGCTGGTGTTGAATCCGTAAATCGTCGTGCCAGTGGATGCTAATTTGCTAGTCGGGATTCCGAGATGATGCATCAATCGGAATGGCATGATGCTAACAGCGGAACCCGGATCGACTTGGATCCGGTTGACTACGCTGGAGCCGATATGTCCGGTGAAGTACAACGGCCTATCATGATTGGAGTTCCTTGTCTGCATGTCTTCTTTGGTGAAAGAGATGCAGGGGAAGTGATGTGCCGCCAGATTGCAATGCTGAGCTGACGACTCCGGTTCTTCGGAAGATGGTTTGATCCGAGTTAAGAAGGCTTCGGAATCACTCAAGGCTTCTTGTAGTGCCTTCCGTGTATCCTTCGAAAGACGCAACAACTCGTAGAGAGTTATCCTGGCTGGGATGTTGGCCAATTGTGCCATAATGTCGAAGTGAGGTGTAGAGCTTGTGTTCCCTGGTTTGTCTCGTCCAATTGGATTATTGAATCGAGATGGCCTCGGGTTCTGAGCTTCTTGACGTACAGGCTCTTTTCCTTTATCCTTCTGCGGGATTCTCTCCGTAGCCACCACCGGTGTTTGGGGAATTGCTGAGATCCCCAGCTCCGCCAATGTCTTGGAAGGTGGGGTTTTGGTACCCAATTGCTCAGTAGCGTCCGGATACTTGAAATGATATTCGTTCCCACTTCGGGTTGCAAAGGCTTCTTGCTCATCCTCAGAAAGTGGGAAGGTTAGGATTTTGTCATCATCCACCCCCGGTATAACAGAGGCCCCATAACAGGATTTACCTTTCTTCTTTGACTTCCTCTTGTTCTTTGTGGCAGAAGTCCCGGCCCACTGTTCATCTGCGATCAAGTCCGGATGAACCCACAAGATTTCGCCATTTGGGGCTGTGTGTGGCACAAGCCCTTTCTGGCGCTGCTGGTGTGGATCATCGTTTACTGTCTTCACCGCTGCTTTGATCACCGACTCGTGTTGGAACCAACTCGAGGGTACGGATCCAAAGCTAATGGACACGGTGTTTGCACCCACCTTCTTCTCTTTGGGCTGTTTCATGGTGATGACCCCAACATCGATCAGGGCCTGAATCTTATCCTTGAGAGCGTAGCACACCTTGGTAGGATGGTGCACCGCTCGGTGGAATGCGCAGTATTTCGGATCATTGACCCTCTTGGCATCTTCCTGATCCTGAATCGGCGGTAGCTTGATCTTGTTGTTCTCCACCAAGTACTTGAAGATACCGGGGATTTCATCCTCCTTGAATGAGTAGACTTTTGGGAACCTTGGCTCCCCAACCTTTTGCTTCTGGGGCTGTTGTTGCCACCTGGGTTGTTGAGGCGCCCTCTGTTGTTGCTGTTGCGGCTGCTGGGGCTGTTGAGGCTGCTGCGGCTGTGCTTGCACCTCAAAGACCTGATTTGCGACCACCGCATTTGCATGCGCCTTCCCTTTACCCTTGGGGGTAAAATTTGGTTGCGGGGCATTGTTGGGTATTTGCCCTCTCTCCGCTTTCTTCCTCTTGAGAAACCGTTCAGCTCGCTCTCCACGCATCTTCAAGTCCTTCCAGGTTTTGGACGGCGCCATTCCCATGGCTTCAAGGATATCGAGCGTGAGGTTGTTGTGGCAGGTCTCAAGGATGAAATCCTCGCTGACCGGATCCCTGCAATTCATAGCTTTGTTGCGGAATCTCTTCACGAAGTTTTCAACCGTCTCGCCGTTCTTTTGTTTTTCATCGAACAGCGTGCCGATTGAAACCTCGGTGTCATCATCAAAAAAGTTTGTTAGGAACATGTCCTCCATGTCATCCCAGCCGTTGATGCTCCCAGGCTTGAGACGGCGGTACCAATCGAAGGCAGCTCCGCGAAGAGTGCCGACGAATGACCGCACCATGAGGGGCTCATTTCCGGAAATGATTCCTAAATGAGACTTGAAATAGATTAAATGTTGGGTAGGGGAACCCTTCCCATCAAACGGCGTAAAGTTAATTAAATTAAACTTTGCCGGATATGGGATCGATTCCCACTCCCTCGGATATGGGCAGGGTATACCGGATCTTTTTACCTCCTGAGCATTCATCAAGGCGTTGATTTTGCTCTCCAGGTCTTTCATCTTCCTGTCCTCACTTGTCTCGGTCTTCGAGTGGCTTCGAGGTGAGGTGACATGGTCCTCTTTTGCATCATCCTCTGCGGGACCACCCCCATTGTCAGTGTTGACAGGAGGGATATGGATATTATCCGCCTCCCGTTCATTCTCTTCCGGATTCGGAGCATTGCGACGACCGGGCTCTCCTTGGTGAACCGTCAATGCCGCGATTTGTTGGTCGTGCATCTCCCTCATCCGCTGCAGGGTCATTTCCATCTCGAATTTGAAGCTCTCTTTCTGTTTGGCGAGGGCTTCTTCAAGTATCTTGGATACTTGTTCAGCACTGATCATGAGCGACTCGTACGGTTGGCCCGCACTCGAGGCCGTGTCATCAGATGCCACCGCCGAGCAAGAGTCCGATTCAGCTTCTGATTCCTCTTCTTCTAGGGAGAGTCCAATTGGCACCCTTTGGTAGTTCTTTTGGCCGCTGGTTCCGGGCCGCAACCGTGTCATGCACCGGGATATCTCGGCCAGCTGTTCTATGCTGAAGTGTTGTGCTGAATTTCCCTTGCCAGTCATGTTGACCGACACTCTTGAGTATTCGTCTCCCCGGTGAAGCAATTTCTTCTTGTGGAAATGCTTCGGTTTGGAAAGTCTCTCGAACACCGAGATTCTTCTTGGAGGACTATGACAACGGCATTCTGACAACACCGCCTTAATGATACTGGCACACGGGCAGCGTGGCTCCCCATCCTGCATACATCTTTTTCGGGGTCTTTCCATACCCCCAGCTCTGTAGTACAACTCATCAGCTTTGTAGCTGGAGCAACCTACAGAGTGTTGGTATGTGTTCCCCGATATAGCACTCTCATCCTCAGATGAGGGCGCCTCCCTTCGGGAATGCAACACTTGGTTAGATTCAATAGTGGCCCGTTCAATTTTACGCTTTTGTGAGCGTAGAAAATGAACGGGCTCTTGTATTTCGACTCGCAAACCAATGCGGTCGGTGATAGGGGATTTCCCTTTGTCAATTTTCTTGGGGGGATTAACTCCACCCCCAGTCTGATCTTTAACTTGGGGACCTTTCAATGGTCCCAATCGTTCTTTGACAGGTACTCTTCCTTGGTTCTCTGGTAGAGGACCGAGGCGACCCATCAAAGGAACTTGGGATCTTGAATGATCCCCACTTTTACCTTGCTTCGTTGAAGGCACCGGATCTGGTTTTGAAGATGCTCGGGCAGCGGCTCCAATCACTTGTGTTTGGGGCGCTGATTTTGGAGAGTCTTGGGGGACAATTCCACCCATCTTTGTTGGAGGTGCTGGTGTTGGATAAACTCGGGCAGCAGCTCCACCCTTTTGCGTTTGAGGCGTTGGTTTCGCCTTTGGCAACCACACCCATTTGCTTGTGGATGGCCTTTTGGCCACCTCCTCTTTCTGTATTCCCTCCGCCTTTTGCAGCAGGGCTCGGGCATGCGCAAGCAATGCCTTGCGCTTCCTGATGCGCTCCTCAAGAGTAGAGCGGTTCCTCTTCACACGAACCCATTCGTTCGTTTCTGTTTTGGAGGGGAGGTTGATTGCTTGCCGCTGCTCTTGGCGGTATCTGGATTTTAGATCCTCCGTGTAGCGCACTCCGTCTTTTGACTCTTTGGCCTTGGCGAGTTGCTGAGCGAGGCGTTGACGACGCCTTTGGAGTGCCCTCTTTGACGGGGCTGGAGTTGCGTTATCCATCGCCTTTGAGGTTGATGGGAGAGCTGGATTCGCTGCTTTGACCACGTTGAACAGCTCGGAGTTGTTGCGTGGTGCGAAGGCAGCGGCGGCAACGGGCTCTTGGGCCTTGGAGCTGGACGTCCCACGAACACTCTTGGAAGAGGACGTCTTCTTGCGCCGGTTCGGGGAGGCGGATCTGGAGGAGGAGGATGAGAGGTACTCTTCATACTTCTTCTGATCGAATTCGTATTCGATCTCTTCATTCACTCGGATCTTGAAGGCCGGTTGCGTCACGACGATCTCGGCGGCGAGATCGTTGGCTCCCACTGTGGTCGCCAGCTTGTTTTCGTCGAAAGTTGCTGTTTTCATTGATTGAAATCTGTTACAAACAAATTGAAAACAAAGGATTACAACCCTCTCGAAAATAAACGCAAGTCCCGTTTATCGGTGCTTGCTTGCGTGGGTCTTTGGCCTGTGACGGGGATGTAGATATCCGTGGACTGCCGATCGATCAAGATCCGTTCCGGGAGAATCCGGCAGAGTTTCGTTTATCCGCGTGGGATATGGAAACTCTGAACTTCGTCGATCTGCGTGAGATCTCTGAAGTGAAGCTTATGTCTCGGTAAAACGAGGCACTAACTCTTCTTAGTGTCACCGCTAAGGGGGCAACACTAAGGAAAAGAAGGAGATGGTGAATGAAGACGGTCGACTCCTCGCTCCGGCAGGGCTTCGCCGCTGTGCTCCTGAATTTCAGATCTCAAGGCTATGCTCAAGACCTGAAATTTCCTCTCCAAGCTCTCTAAAATCCAGCCCTTGTAAAGAGAGGCCAAGGGGTCCTATTTATAGGAATCCATGAAGGGGAGGGCTGCCTTGAGGACACCCCTAGGGGGGTGTCTTGGCCCTTGGCCGAGACACCCTTTGGGGGTGTCTCGGCCAAGGACCGAGACACCCTTTGGGGGTGTCTCGGCCAATGGCCGAGACACCCCTTTGGGGATGTCTCGGTTTGGCCCGAGGTCGTCCGTAATGCCCCTTTGGTTGTTTCCTCTGTATATTCTTCCCCCGAGCTCGGATTTGAATGATTCCGGGTGCGTTGGAAAGCCGGCGAGGAGTTCTACAAGATCCGATGATTGGATCAACTGTAGGATGATCGGGACACGGCAGGCGTTGGTCCGATTGCAGTGATTATGGGGTTCCGGTCAGTCCGTATCCCCGTTGTTCTGAGGTTCTGTCGGCTCACGTAATCCGCCGGTTTACTTCAGGCGCTTACCGACGTCATTTGAACTCTTGTGAACCGTGTAGTGACGTTCAATCGTCGCTTGTTAACATTGAGCTGTGTGCAGGGACCTATCGGCGATTTTTTGATGCCTACAATAGCCTCACCCTTCTTTGCTGGAGGTGTTGGTGTCGATTTAGGAACCCACACCAGTTTGCTTTTGGACGGCGTTTTGACCGCCGTTTCTTGCTGCATCTCTTCCGCCTTCTTTAGGAGGAGCCGGGCATGCGCAAGTAAAGCACGGCGCTTCTTGATTCGCTCCTCGAGCGTGGAGCGGTTCCTCTTGACGCGGATCCACTCACTCGCTTCTGTTTTGGAGGGGAGGTTGATTACTTGCCGTTGCTCTTGTCGCTACCTCGACTTCAAGTCTTCTGCATAGCGCACTCCATCTTTTGACTCCCTGGCCTTGGCGAGTTGTTGAGCGAGGCGTTGACGACGTCTTTGGAGCGCCCTCTTCGATGGAGCTGGAGTTGCATCATCTACAACCTTGACCACACTGAACGACGCGGGGACGTTGTGTGGTGCAAGTGTAGTAGCAGCAACGGCGGGAGCTTGGATTGAGGAGTTGGAGATCCCGCGAGCCCTTTTGGGAGATGAAATCTTCCGGCGCCTATGCGGAGAGGCGGATCTGGAGGAGGAGGAGGAGAGGTACTCTTCGAATTTCTTCTGATCGAACTCGTATTCGATCTCTTCATTCACCCGGATCTTGAAGGCCGGTTGCGTCACTCCGATCTCGGCAGCGAGGTCGGCAGCTCCCACTGTGGTCGCCAGCTTGTTTTCGGGAAAAGTTGCTGTTTTCATTGTTTTGAGATCTGTTACAACTTCAATCGTTACAACAGAATAAAATGAAAACAAATGATATTACAACTTTAGCGAAAATAAACACGAGATCCCGTTTTGGTTCGGTCTCGCTTGCGTGGGTTGTTGGCCTGTGACGGGGATGTTGATATCCGTGGACCGCCGACTCTTCAAGATCCTTTCCGAAAAAATCCAGTAGAGTTTCGTCTATCCGCGAAGGGATATAGAAACAGAACTTCGTCGATCCGCGTGAGATCTCAGAAGTTTAAAGCTTATATCTCGGCTAAAACGAGACACTAGCTCTTCTTAGTGTCACCTGCGAAGGGTAACACCAAGGAAAAGAAAGGGGGTGAATGAAATGTTGATGAAGAACTCTCACTCCTTGGTCCGGCAGGGCTTCGCCGCTCTCCTTGAAAACTCTGACTCCTTACTCCGGCAGGGCTTCGCCGCTCCTCTCTGAAATTTCAGATCTTAAAGGCTAAAGCTCAAGATCAGATATTTCTCTCCCAAAACCAAGGCCAAGAGAATGGAGACCCAAGGGGTCTATTTATAGGCCACCAAGGAGGCCCTAGGGGCTGCCCAAAAGCATTTCGCCGTGTAAAACGCCTTAGGACACCCTCCAAAAAGCGTTTCGCCGTGTAAAGCGCCTTAGGACACCTCCAAAAAGCATTTCGTCGTGTAAAACGCCTTAGGACACCCTCCAAAAAGCGTTTCGCCGTGTAAAACACCTTAGGACACCCTCCAAAAAGCGTTTCGCCATGTAACAACCTTGGAGACACCCCCAAAAAGCGTTTCGCCGTAAAAGCACCTCAAGACACCCCTCAAAAAGCGCTTCGGCGTAAAAAAAATTAGAGACACCCAAGAAGTGTCTTGGTTTTGCCAAGACACCCCTTGGGTGCTTCGTCCTAGCCGGGACACCACCGGGTGTTTCGATTCAGTCCGAGATTGTTCTGCCGTTGTCCCGCCGTGGATCCGCCATTGACTTGCCGTTGACTTTTCGTCCGAACTCAGATTTGAGTGATTTCGGATGCGTTAGAATTCTGACAGCGAGCTCTGTAGATCCGATTGGTTGGATTATCAGTGAGGTGAGTGGGATAAGAAGGGCGTTGCTCCTTTTGCAGCGGTTGCGGGGTTTCCGGTCAGTCCGTATCCCCGTTGTTTTGAGATCTTGTTGGCTCACGTAGCCCGTCGGCTCACTTCAAGCGCTCACCGACGTCATTTAAACTCTTGTGAACCGGGTAGTGACGTTCATCGTCGCTCGTTAACACTGAGCTGTTTGTGGGGACCTATCGGTAATTTTTGATGCCTACAATAGCCTCACCCTTCTTTGCTGGAGGTGTTGGTGTCGATTTAGGAACCCACACCAGTTTGCTTTTGGACGGCGTTTTGACTGCCGTTTCTTGCTGCATCTCTTCCGCCTTCTTTAGGAGGAGCCGGGCATGTGCAAGTAAAGCACGGCGCTTCTTGATTCGCTCCTCAAGGGTGGAGCGGTTCCTCTTGACGCGGATCCACTCACTCGCTTCTGTTTTGGAGGGGAGGTTGATTACTTGCCGTTGCTCTTGTCGCTGCCTCGACTTCAAGTCTTCTGCATAGCGCACTCCATCTTTTGACTCCCTGGCCTTAGCGAGTTGTTGAGCGAGGCGTTGACGACGTCTTTGGAGCGCCCTCTTCGATGGAGCTGGAGTTGCATCATCTACAACCTTGACCACACTGAACGATGCGGGGACGTTGTGTGGTGCAAGTGTAGTAGCAGCAACGGCGGGAGCTTGGATTGAGGAGTTGGAGATCCCGCGAGCCCTTTTGGGAGATGGAGTCTTCCGGCGCCTATGCGGAGAGGCGGATCTGGAGGAGGAGGAGGAGAGGTACTCTTCGAATTTCTTCTGATCGAACTCGTATTCGATCTCTTCATTCACCCGGATCTTGAAGGCCGGTTGCGTCACTCCGATCTCGGCAGCGAGGTCGGCGGCTCCCACTGTGGTTGCCAGCTTGTTTTCGGGAAAAGTCGCTGTTTTCATTGTTCTTTTTGAGATCTGTTACAACTTCAATCGTTACAACAGAATTAAATGAAAATAAAATATTACAACTTTATCGAAAATAAACACGAGATCCCGGTTTGGTTCGGTCTCGCTTGCGTGGGTTGTTGGCCTGTGACGGGGATGTTGATATCCGTGGACCGCCGACTCTTCAGATCCGTTCCGGTAAAATCCGGCAGAGTTTCGTCTATCCGCGAAGGGATATAGAAACAGAACTTCGTCGATCCGCGTGAGATCTAGAAGTTATAAGCATATATCTCGGCTAAAACGAGATAATAGCTCTTCTTATTGTCACCGCTAAGGGGCAACACTAAGGAAAAGGAAGGGGTGAATGAAGGGGGGGCTGATGAAGAACTCCTTACTCCTCTCTCCGGCAGAGCTTCGCTGCTTCAAAATTCAGACCTCACTCCTTACTACAGCAGGGCTTCGCCGCTTCAGACCAAGAGCAATTCTAGCCAAGATAATTCAGCCAAGAATTAGGAGCCCCTTCAAATGGAGGTCAAGGGGCTCTATTTATAGGCCAAGAGGAGGCCCTAGGGGCTGCCCCAAAAAGGTGTTTTGCCGTGTAATAATCTTGGAGACACCCCCAAAAGGTGTTTCGCCGTGTAATAATCTTGGAGACACCCCCAAAAAGGTGTTTCGCCGTGTAATAATCTTGGAGACACCCCCAAAAAGGTGTTTCGCCGTGAAGCATTCTTGGAGATGTTTTCATCAAAAGTTGCTGTTTTCATTGCTCTTTTTTGAGATCTGTTACAACTTTAATCGTTACAACAGAATTAAATGAAAACAAAATGATTACAACTTTATCAAAAATAAACACGAGATCCCGGTTTGGTTCGGTCTCGCTTGCGTGGGTTGTTGGCCTGTGACGGGGATGTTGATATCCATGGACCGCCGACTCTTCAGATCTGTTCCGGTAAAATCCGGCAGAGTTTCGTCTATCCGCGAAGGGATATAGAAACAGAACTTCGTCGATCCGCGTGAGATCTAGAAGTTATAAGCGTATATCTCGGCTAAAATAAGATAATAGCTCTTCTTAGTGGTCACCGCTAATGGGCAGTACTAAGGATAAGAGAGGGTGAATAAAGAATTGATGAAGGACTCTCACTCCTCGATCCGGCAGGGCTTCGCCATTCTCTTGAGAACTCCGACTCCTCGCTCCGGCAGGGCTTCGCCGCTTCTCTCTAGAATTTTAGATCTCGAGGATAATCCCAAGATCCAAAATCAGAGCTCCAAAACCAAGGCCAAGAGAATGGAGGCCCTAGGGGCCTATTTATAGGAAAACAAGGAGGGGGGGACGTTTGGATAAGGACACCCCTGGGGTGTCTTGGTTTTTCCAAGACACCCCTCGGGTGTTTCGAGCTCGCCGAGGTACCCCGGGTGTCCCGGTTCAGTCCGAGATCGTCCGCCGTTGTCCCGCCGTTGACTTTTCGTCCCAACTCGGATTTGCGTGATTCCGGATGCATTGGAATTCTGACGAAGAGCTCTGTCGATCCCATTGGTTAGATTGTCAATGGGACAAACTAGATCTGAAGGGTATTGCTCTCTTTGTAGCGGTCGCGGGGTTCCCGGTCAATCGGTATCCCCGTTGTTCTGAGATTCTGTCGGCTCACGTAGTCCGTCGATTTGCTTCAGGCACTTACCGACATCATTTGAACTCTTGTGAACCGGGTAGTGACGTTCAATCGTTGTTCGTTAACACTGAGCTGTGTGTAGGGACCTATTGGCAATTTTCGATGCCTACAGATACCCCCTCCAAAGTGTTTCGGACTCGTTTCTTTTATAGAAGAGACCGGAATACTTTGGATATGATTGGTCCAGCCTTCAGTCGGCATGAAGGACCTGTGGTTCACTTCAACTCTTGGCTCCTTCGATTTTTGGTTTATCCGGTGCTTTGTCGAATAACCAAAATTGTTTCGGCGCTGCGTTTATCGCCTGGCCGTCTTCGGAGTCTCGAGTCTACAGCTGGTGAGTTGAGTTTGGCTCGTGTCATTGAGTTGACTTTTGAACTTACTATCCCTATCACATCGTGTTGACTTAGGGTTTCGAATCACTGTGTGTTGATTTTTTGTCGCAACGCGCCGATTAACGTTGACCTAAGGTTACGCGTTGACCGGCGTCCACCTTAGGGGTTTTGAACCGCGTGGGTTGATTTTTGTCGTCACGTGTTGACTTTCGTCGCCACATGTTGACTTTTGACGCAACGCGCTGTCCGGCGTTGACCTAAGGTTAC
>BQKN01058698.1:27863-50503 GCA_022839385.1 Asparagus kiusianus | reverse complement strand
GTACTTTTCCCGACGCATGTCGCGTCGCCAAAAGTGTACTTTTAGCGACGCAGTATATTTGCGTCGCCAAATACATTCCTTGACGCACTTTTGGCGACGCGTTAGCGACGCTGTATTTTTCGTCGGGAAATATGTTTCCCGACGTTTTTTAAACATTTGCCGACGTTTTTGTTTCGTCGGCAATGTTGTATTTTGTTGTAGTGAGAGCTTGCACTAGCACATAGACTACATAGGTTAGAATTGATGATACCTCTCCTAAGTAGTCCGTCTTTGGTAAGAAGTCTGTCTTGAAAGGCTAACCAACTCACGAAAGAATGTTTAGGGAGATTAAATCTTCCCCAAACTACTTTGGACCATGGCACATTATCAGCTGAATGTAAGAGTGCATTACACAAAGTAGATATCCCGAGCTTTGCATTTTTATAACAGAAGTTGATGAGCAGCTTCAAGTTATTCACACCACCACACGAAGCTATTGTTTTATCCATTGTTCTAATCAATTGCTTCCACGTCTAGGAGTCCCCAAGCTTTGCATCCACATGCCATAAAATATATTATTACTATAATACTTTTAAAAAAAATATTATGTTATTGCAAGTATATTATTAATAAATTAATATATTATCAATATTTTAATATTATATAATATAACATGTTAGAGTTTATTAATAATACTTTAATAATATATTAATCATTTATGATATAAATAATTATTATTATATTATGAAAATATTACTTTTACATTAACATTTGTTAGCAATAAATTATTTTACTTTATAATATATTATATTATTTAGCACATACTATATTAATATTTAATATATTACATTACAGTTACTACGCAATATATTATTATAATATTAGTTTAATAATATTATTATATTATTAATTTATTATTAAATATGTTACTATTATATAATAATTTATAATTATTAATTTATTACAATTTATTTATTAAAAAGTTAATAATATTATAGTGATTATAGTAATGTATAGTATATTAATATATCATTTTTATATTATTATTTATTAGCAATAACTTTTTTACTATTATTTATTAGTTTATTTGTTATCAATAACTTCTTTATTATTTTTTATTAGTTTATTTATATTTTATTATTATTTATTAATACACAATACATTATCAACATATTAAATACTAGTATTTAATATGTTATTGTATTATTATAAAGGATATAATAGTATTCTATTTTTATATTATTTAATAAATACTACTAATATATTAGATTAGCTATAATATAGTATAGTATGATATAATATAATATAATTAGCATGCCGATAATAACTTTGTATTAAAATTAATATATTATGTTAGATATTATATTAACACCTTCTCAAACTCAAAACCAAAACACCAAACTTAAAACACCTAAAATGTGTTTTTAAATCAGTGTTGTGTTATTCGTTTGAGGATGACTTAGCCCAAAAAATATCTTGGTTTTCAAACGCATGGTGTTTTGTTTATGGCAAAAACACCATGAAAACAAGTAAAACACCATGGTATCCAAATGAAGCCCAAGCTTTTCTAGGTATTTTTGTGGGCTATCCTTTTAGTCATAAGGATTACAAAATATTTGCTTTTCAAACTAAAAAAATTATGTAAGTTCGTGATGTAACCTTTTGTGAGGATATATTTCCATATAGGCTCATGACATCAAATGTCAATCCACCGCCCCTTTCCATTCATTCCTGTAGATGACATTACAAGTCAAGACTCATCTATTTCACACCCATGCCTTTCTTGTTATGCGCTGCGGAAGCCAAACAACCAAACCAACGTGCTATGAGAAATTAAATCAAACGAACGTCAAGAGAAGGCCAAAGAAACCAAATCAATGCAACAAACATAAACAACCAATTTTAATGTGGTTCGGCAAGTTACCTACGTCCACGGGGCAAGAAGGGGAAAGGGTTTTTCATTAATAGAGAAGAAGAGTACAAACTGAGATTACAAATCACTCAAACTCACCAATTAATCACACCAACAAATCTCTAATTCTCTCCAAACAAAACCCTAACCAATAGCTCAGAAAATACCTCTTTTCTGTGCTCCAAATATCCTCAATTTTCTTCTCAATTCTCTCTTTCAATTGTTCAATATATATAGAAATTCTAAAATCATAAACATACTAGGAATTTTAAAACAAAAAACAAAACAAATTTGGAATCCTAATTACCTGTTACCAAAACAGAATTGAAATCATGTTACCAAAACTGATTAGGAATCCCAATAACCTATTACCAAAATAAATTAGGAAATATAATAGGAACCTGCTATCAAACAATTCACCACCTCAGCGAAGTTTTTCCAAAACTGAGCCGACACCAATACTGTGACGCCCCTGGTTTCAACAAGGCTTCAGTCTAAGGTGAAACCAAGAATGTCAAACCTACCATGCACCACACCGTGCACTAATATATTTCATCATCAAAGTAAATATCTATCTAGTGGAATCAATAACCGGTGTAGGAACAAAACATGCATAAGAGAAAATACAGAAGAAATATGAAACAACAGATACTCTAAAGAAAAGTCATCATCACTGACATAAATGAATAAATCTCTGAGAATAAAACATTAACTGATACAACTGTCTCACAATATGAAATCAAATGAAGTATTACTAAGGCACATTCGCCTTTTTCAAAACTACAAATAATATCTCAAAATATTTAGCAAAATACATCTACTATGGAGTTTGACATAACTACTAACGCAATCTATAAATAATGACTAAAGCAAATCCATCAAGCTACGGCTCTCCGTGCACCTGGCTCGTTACTTGAAAGTGGGGGAAACAACGAGCGTCAATGCACTATAGCGAGTAACATCTCAACCAACCCTAAGGGAAAGGGCTAGTTGGATAGAAAATAACTGTTAATACATATAAATAGTCAATCATAAACTCTAAAATAAAATAAAAGTTTGATATTTAGGAATTTACAACATGTGCGTGGGTAACTCACAATCCCTTAAGCTCATATTGTAAATAGCTAACTATCAAATCCAAACTACAACGTGGAGTAATGACTCCATCTCCAACCATACCATAAATAATCTATCATACGTCAAATATAAAATCCTAAAATAGCTTAAGGTCCAACACGAGGACTGTAGTGGATTATAGTCCAACACGAGGACTGTAGTGGATTATAGTCCAACACGAGGACTTAAATAGTTTATAGTCCCTCACAAGGACTTCAATAGCTCACAGTCCAACACGAGGACTTCAGTACCTCATAGTCCATCACAAGGACTTCAATAGCTCACAGTCCAATACGAGGACTTTAATAGTTTATAGTCCGACACAATGACTCTCATAACTTATAGTCCTACACGAGGACTGTAACATGTGAATGTTGTCAAACCAACATATATACTATTCACCCTCATACCCTGGTGAATAAATCTAAGACTCATATCTATAGTCAACTCATGTACACGATTCTTAGGGTATATCAAACCCATATAACACAGATATTATACCAGCCATACAACTCTAAACACAACAGGACAAAAGCAGAAAAAATCCCCAGCGGTCGACCGCGACTGGAGCAAAACCTTACTACTTCTGTGCACGACATGCGGACGATCGTCACGGTCGACCGCGTAAAAGCAGAAACCCTAGTTTTGGTTTATGTTCTACGTGGTTTGATCCAAAATCTTTCGTGCGATGATTATATACATTATTAATCCTTCATAAGTGATTTAGCATAACCAGAACATGTGAAAATTTTAGTCTAATCATTATCGATAGAACGAATCAAATTTTAAACATGTAAATTTCTTGTCGAAAACTTCAAAAATAAATATCTTTCTTGCAAAACTCTTGTTAGATATAAAACAAATCTAGATCTATATTGAGAATTTCGTGGGTGAGCTTTATTAACTGAAAACTCGTTCTCTTTGCAAAATACAATATATAGATCTATTTTTGTAAAAAATCTAGCATGTTAGGCTCACAAAACACATGAAAAACATTATTAAAACATCTAAAAAAATATGGGTACAGGGTTAGTCAAGATGAAACTCACATGAGAGGTGATGAACTACTGTGGGTAAGGTCGTGAGAAGGTTCTCCTTCACTGAACGCCGCTGGATCTCGCTCGAACTCCCAAAACTCACCGAGAATTGCCCAAAAATTAGGGTTAGGGTTTGCAAGAGGGTAGGGGGAGGCTGGTATTCTCCTGTTGGTGCATGTTGTGTATGTGCTGATCTTGACACTCGATTCCTCTCACATAAATACACTTGTTTAATCACCAAACACTTGTTATCATACTCATCTATGATATGAACATATATTTCATAATAAAAACTCATTAATTAAATTCTACGTGGTTTTACAAATACCAACCAAACATCTCACTTGTTGTGTCCAGTACGAAGTGGAACAAATCCACGACAACGGACTCAATTCACCACAAGTCGAGAACCCAAACGAGAATGCTAACAAACTCCAAATGTTAGTATCAACTCACCAAACCGGCTGCATCATAAATGACTGCCTACGTATCCTCTTGCCCAAGGAATCAAGCCTTCACGTAGTTCACGAAAAGTTTGCAACTCTTCATCAATATCATCAATGGATCTGCAACTGATAACACTCCCAATGGCCCCAAACTGAAACAAATCAAACACCTCCACCTAAGGTGAACTAATGGCCATATCGAAAACATGTCCACCAGCTGCACTCAAATCCAAAATCAACTCATCATCTGCATCCAA
The DNA here is from genome assembly GCA_022839385.1 of Asparagus kiusianus. Classification (NCBI taxonomy): domain Eukaryota; kingdom Viridiplantae; phylum Streptophyta; class Magnoliopsida; order Asparagales; family Asparagaceae; genus Asparagus; species Asparagus kiusianus. Next base: position 45,756 of record BQKN01058698.1, on the reverse strand, counting down.
ATCCAAATGATCTCCAAACTGTGTCATCTCAGCTAGAATCACAAATAATGCAGTATAATCAAACGAATCACTGAATGCCAAACGTGTAATCGGATCAAATCTCACATCCTTGATGTGACTAAATACTCGGCAACTAAATATCTGACGCAATCTAAAATCTGAAGCAGCTCCACCAGATCCAAAATCTCCACACGCAACAGTTAGCAATCTATGACCAAGATGACCCAAATATGTCGAAACACCAAAACCAAAACCAATGCTCGACAACCAATACCAATCCCCTCCAGTAAGGAACGACCCATCAAAACTGTCATCTCATCTCGTCGCCCCAATGTCTCCATATTAATGAAGTGTCTCAATCTGCCATGAGCTCGACACAAATACAAGAAAGAACCCCTACCAAAACTAGAACAATGGGTTACCTTTATGCCAATACACTTCTTCCAATTGTTATTGACTTCTAGGACTTCACACCAATGGGACCTGGTTGCAACCCACCAATGCATAGAACAATGCCTAATTACGAAAACTAAATACCGACTACTTCACAATGATGCCTCCTTGGAAGGCCCCCAAATGCCTGACTGAACATCACCTAAAAGACCCCTCGATCGATGGATAGAAATGCCAAACTCCACCTCGGTCTTCTTGCTCATACCAATAAAAGACCCCTCGATCGATGGATAGAAATGCCAAACTCCACCTCGGTCTTCTTGCTCATACCAATGTGCTCAAAGGACTTCAAACTGCATGCCAAAGCACTCCGCAATAAAACCATGCACGGCATAACCAATCAAATAACCCAGCCTTAACAAATGCCACAGTCTAGCCAAATCCAAAGAAGTCGTCATATCTCTATCAAACACCATGCTCTCAATCAAATAATACAAAATATTCCTCCTGACGTCCTTCATCACAATCATGGACCCTAATGTGACCTTCAAACGTGAATCGACCAAGGTCACCCTATAGTCTGCTACCTCCAAAACTCCAAGTGAAATAATGTTCTTCTTCAACTGAGGAACGAACCTCAATCCAACCAACTCCCGAATCACTCCATCACTCATCCTAATCCGAACGGTACCGATACCATTAATAGGATATTCATGATCATTACCCATGAGCATGACCTTCCCTCTTTTTAACTCCTGAAAGCTGGAGAACCAATCCCTCCTAGGACAAATATGATAAGAATCACCCGAATCTAACATCCATTCTGTAGAGTTGGCAACACATACTGACGGTAGTACAGATAATGAGTAGTCTGAAGAATTCGAATCTGAATTATTACCACTAGCCTTGATAACATTCACCTTTGAAGCTTGTATAACTTTCCACTTATTCTTCCCGACTCGATCAACCAACTTTGGGCATTCGACTTTCCAATATCTATCCTCTTTACAAAAGGCACACTGATCCCTACGAACTCCGAGATACGCCCCTCTAGACTACGACCTCCTACCACAGTTTGGACTCTTTGCTCTTGCGACCAATGCCCCGCTACCGGCTCAACTGAAGTCTCCTTATCCTTCTCTCAAAGCTGATAATTCACAAGTATAGCGGTGACCTCACTATAAGAAAGAGATCTCTTCCCATTAATAAGAGTAAGAATGAAGGTCTTATATTCCTCATCAGGCAAGAAACTCAACAATAACAACGCCTTATCCTCATTTTCAATCATCACATCTACATTCGCCAAATCCGTAAGAAGCTTAATGTAGTGGTTCATGTGATCACTAATAGAGGTTTCCTTCTTCAATTGGAAGCGATAAAGCATTCTCTTCAAATACAAGCGGTTCTCTACACTCTTGGTCAAATACTTGCCCTCTAGAATCTCCCAAATCTTCTTAGCCGAAGTCTTATTGATCACATTATATTTCAAATCTTGAGTCAAACAAGATCTAGTCATACCACACGTCAATCTATTCATCTTTTTCCAAACCTTCTTCTTAATATTATTTGGTTTCTCATCCAACTTCAAAGTATCTTCTAAATTTTGTGCATTGGTCACATCCAAGACTTCACATCTCCAAAGACCAAAATTATTTGTGCCAATAAACTTCTTCACATCTATCTTCATAGAGTAGATATTCAAGCTTTGAACGGTCTTCACATCAGAAGTACCCACCACAACTCCTTCTTTCCTGACCATCTTTCTCAAAATAACAAAACAAATGTGGAACAAATGAAGAATAGATCTAAAGCTAAAAAAGTTAGAGTCTTTACCAAAAAGATCCCACCTTTATCACCAAACGAAGCCTAGACGAGCCTCCGAAACGACTTACTCCTCTAAATAGCCCAAGCGTAGCCCGAGCTCTGATACCACTTGTTATGCGATGAGGAAGCCAAACAACCAAACCAACGTGCTTTGAGAAATCAAATCAAACAAACGTCAAGAGAAGGCCAAACGAACCAAATCAATGCCACAAACACAAACCACCAATTTAACGTGGTTCGGCAAGTTTCCTACGTCTACGGGGCAAGAAGGGGATATGGTTTTTTACTAATAGAGAAGAAGAGTACAAACTAAGATTACAAATCACTCAAACTCACCAATTAATCTCACCAATAAATCTCTAATTCTCTCCAAACAAAACCCTAACCAATAGCTTAGAAAATGCATCTTTTCTGTGCTCCAAATATCCCAAATTTTCTTCTCAATTCTCTCTTCCAATTGTTCCATATATATAGAAATGCTAAAATCATAAACATACTAGGAATTCTAAAACAAAAAATAAAATAGATTAGCAATCCTAATAACCTGTTACCAAAACAAATTTGGAATCATGTTACCAAAACAGATTAGGAATCCCAATAACCTGTTACCAAAACAAATTAGAAAACATATTAGGAACCTGCTATCCAACATTTCCATCATACATCTCCACCTAATAACATAGATTCAAACCCAAATAAAACCCAAAATATATCAAGCACCATCGCCACCAGAACCACATCAAATTCTTTAGTACCTAGAGATATACATCCCGCTATTTCTTGACAAAATTCACAATGATCCACTCATCCACCTCTTTGGAATAAAGACTATAATTACTCCAATGCACAAACATCATGTCCTTCATCTCTAGGTACACTTTTCCCTCTTGAGAACTCTCTAAGTTACAATAGGCTCACTTCTACTCATTGTGCATTTCTTATTACTTCAGCATCTGATGTTGAACCATCCACCATTAACCATGCTATAAAGTTTCTTGAATGAAGGCAGGCTATGGCCGCTGAATTAGAGGCTTTGGAAAATATTCGTACTAGTCTATTTTACCTCTTTCTTCCCACAATAAACCTATTGGCTGCGAAGGGATATTTAAAATCAAGCGCAACTTTGATGGTAGCATTGAGCACTACAAGGCTCATTTGGTTGCTAAGGGTTACACGTATATTGAAAGAGTTGATTTTCATGAACCTTTGTCCCCATCGTAAAGTTGGTTACTATCCATATTAATTCTCATGGCTACCGCTATAGTTAAAAATTGGACATTGCATCATATGGGTGTTCATAATGCCTTTCTACATAAAGATCTAGATGAGGATGTCTATACGTCCTTGTCTCCTAGACACTCATGATAGGAGGAGTCTAATTTGGTTTACAAGATTCATATATCCTTATATGGCCTAAAGCAATCTTTGAGAATTCGGTTTGCAAAATTCTCTCATGCTCTACTTAATGTTAGGTTTACTCAATCTTATGCTGATACTCCCTTATTACTCTGCGTCGTGGTTCCGCTACTGTCTTTATTTTATTGTACGTTGATGACTGGTAATGATTCTCAACTAATTCTTCAAGTTAAGAACTTTCTTTTTAGTCATTTTCAGAAATACTTCTCTCGGCATCAAAGTGGCTCGATCTTCTCATGGTATTTACTTGAATCAACAAAAATATGTACTTGACTTACTTAATAATGTTGGTCTTACGTGTTCTCGATAGCTGATACTCCCATGGAGAACAATCTTAAGCTAATTTCTATTTTTGAGGGTGCTTTATTAGAAGATCTTTCTACTTATCGTAGCTTGCTTGGTCGTCTCATTTATCTCAACATCAAAATGATCGAACATTTCATTTTTGGTTAATGTTCTGAGTCAATTTATGCATAATCCCCACAACCTCATTTAGATTCTGTTATTCGATGACTTCAATATGTGAAGAAAACTCCACATCAAGGAATTCTTCTATCACCCTCTAGTGCTCTTCCACTCACTGCATACTGTGATTTTGATCGATCAAGTTGTCCTATCACTCGTTAGTCCACCACCAGTTACTATGTATTTCTTGGAATTGTCGGATCTATGGAAAAGTGAGAAGCAAACTAGTATTTCTTATTCATTTGATGAAGCTGAATACTAAACCATGGCTGCTTCCACTCAAGAGATTGACTGGTTATGCACCTTCCTTAAGGATTTGGTGTTAATTTATATTATCCAATCACAGTTGATTTTCTATGAAAATTATTGTGGGTCCAGCCCAAGATAAGGCCTACATTAGGAGGTCTACATGAATTAGAATTCTATCTATAAGAAGTCTACATGGATTAGAACTCTATTTAGAAGAGGATTTGGATGACCTATTTGAAATAGGAATAGGTTTGGAGAATTCTATTTAATAGAACTTTGAGATCAATATTCATATGAACACTTTTTCGGGTGAACAGTAATCGGCCGTGAACAGTAATCACTACAGTGTCGAGAGGAGAGAAAAAAGAGAGAGAAGAAGAGAAAGATAACATTTCAGATTCCGGATAGCTCAGGTGTCTGATTGCAGTGATTCAAAAGCCATTGTCTTTAGAACGACGACGCCGTTGAGGGTACAGTACGTGCTGATTTCTCTGTGGGAGTTGGAGATTTTTGGTGAGATAGGTTTTAGGGTTTTGATGCCCTAGAGGTAACACTGTATCTTTCTCTTGTGATTTAATCCTCAAGTTTTGGTGTAACTTGGAGAGATTGTACTCTTGAATTATAGTAAACTATTTCTCTCTGGATTGCCCTGTGGATATAGGTATGATTTGCCAAACCATGTTAGATCTTGGTGTTTGCTTGCTTGTGATATTTTTTCATTAATACCGTTATTCGTTTATTATTTAATTTTGCAGATTAATCTCCTTAAAATCCCTAACAAGTGGTATCAGAGCCCTGGTTTGAGACGTGCTTTGGGATGGAAAAGATGGAGAGTTTTGGCACAATGATGAAATTGGATGGTTCCAATTGGTAAGTATGGAAATCCAAGATGGAAGATATTTTGTATTGTAAAGATTTACATGACCCTATTGAGGGAGATAAAGCCAACTCAGAAAAGATGGCTGATAAAGAATGGGAGAAATAACACAAAAATTCTATTTGGATGTGGATCGATGTTAGTGTGCTTCATCATGTATCAGGTGAGACTAATGCGAAGTCTCTTTGGAAAAAGCTTGAGGATCTCTACGAGCAGAAGACCGTAGGAAACAATGTGTTTATTATGAGGTGGTTGGTGAACTTAAAATTCAAAGAAGGAAGCAACATAGCAGTGTAATTGAATGAGTTCAAGAGTTTGATTAATCAGTTAGCTACCATGAAAATGACTATCGATGATGAGCTACATGCTTTATTGCTATTGGGTTCTTTGCCAGATAGTTTGGAGACACTAGCTGTGACAGTCAGCAACGCAGCTCTAGATGGTGTGTTATCGATTAGTATGGTTACTAGCAGTTTATTCAATGAGGAGACTCAAAGGAAGTCTACCAATACAAATAACTCACAGGCACTTGTTATGGAGAACAAGGGCACGAGCAGGTACAGGGACCAGTCTAGAGCTAATGGCACATCCAAGGACAGATCAAAGTCTAAAGGAAGAGGTGGATTTTATTGTGGGAAGTGCGATCATATCAAGAAGAATTATTGGGCATTGAAGAAAGAGCAAGCTGGGAATAAAGATGAAAAGAAAGATGAGAAGAAGAAAGCCGACAGTGATACTACAGCTACTTTGTCTGAGACCGATGTATTTTCATTTGTAGGGAAGAAGACTGTATGCTTGTTACAAGTTAGAATTCTAAGTGGATAGTGGATATAGAATCTACATATCATGCTACCTCCAATCAAGACCTTTTTTCATCGTATAAAGCATGTGACTTTGGTAATATGAAGATGGGAAATACCAACTACTCGAAGATTATGGGACTTGGTGATATACACTTGCAGATAGTTATCGGATGCACATTAATCTTAAAGAATGTGCGGCATGTTCTAAATTTGCAGCTCAACTTAATTATGGGTCTTGCTTTGGACCAAATGGGATATGAAATTCAATTTGGTAGAAGAAAATGTAAAATCACCAAAGGCTCTCTTGTGGTGGCTAGAGGAAGTGTATATTGCAATTTATACAAGGCTCAAACGTGGCTCAAGACGGTGACACTCTCAGTTTGTGGCATAGGAGGCTCAGGCACATGAGCAAGAAAGGGTTGTAGATATTGGTAAAGAAGTCTCTCATTCCCTTTGTTAAAAGTTCGTCACTCACCACTTGTGATCATTGTTTATTTGGCAAACAACATAGATTTTCTTTTAATAAGCCTTCTAAAAGAAAATATAATATTCTGGATTTGATTTATTCTGATGTTTGTGGTCCTATTGAGGTGGAGTCCTTGGGTGGTAATAACTATTTTGTCACATTTATTAATGATGCATCGCGGAAGATGTGGGTCTTCTTGTTGAGGACAAAGGATAAGGTATTTTCAGTCTTTCACTAATTTCACGCTATGGTGGAGAGGCAGATAGGAAATAAGTTGAAGTGTTTGCGCACTGATAATGGAGGAGAGTACACTTCCATTGAGTTTAGAGATTATTGCTCCAAGTATGGTATTCTACATCAGAGGACAAAACCTGGCACACCGCAATATAATGGAGTTGCAGAGAGGTACAACAGGACCATTATGGAGAAAATCAGATGCATGTTAAAGTTGGAGAAGTTAACTAAGAGCTTTTGGGCTGAAGCTGTTCACACTACATGCTACATAATCAATAGGTCTCCTTCAGTTCCTTTGGGTTTTGATATTCTAGAAAGAGTTTGGTCTGGAAAAGATATTTCCTATTCTCATCTGAAGGTGTTTGGTTGCAAGGTATTTGCACATATTCCAAAGGAGAAGAGACAGAAGCTTGATGATAGAGTAGTTCCTTGTATCTTTCTTAGTTATGGAGAAGATGAGTACGACTATAAACTATGGGATCTAGAAAAGAGACAAATTATCAGACGAGCAGATGTGATTTTTTAGGAGGATTAGACTATTGCAGATCTCAGGCGAGTAGAGCAGTCAGATAGTGTTGTTAGTGAGATTCCAGATATGACACCCGTTTTATCTCCAGTAAGTTGCATCCTACAGATATAGAGCAGGTGCATGATGATGATATTGATGATGATGGTCAGATACTAGAGCAGGGAGACGGTGATCAAGATCATGAGCAAGAGGCTCCTCAGCAGGGGGAGCATCACCAGCAGTAGGAGTTTGCAGAGCCACAACTTAGGAGATGAGCTAGAGAGCATCGATCATCCATTAGATATCCTCTTTCAGAGTATTCTTTGCTGATAGAAGAGAGGGAGTAAGAAAGCTTTCAGGAGGCACATACTCATAAAGACAAGGACAGATGGTTCCAGGCTATGAAGGAAGAGATGAAGTCTCTTGAGAAGAACGATACTTATGAGTTGGTAGATTTGTCGAAGGACAGGAAAGCTTTGAAGAATAAGTGAGTGTTCAAGTTAAAGAACGATGGCTACAAAGAGATTCAGAAATACAAAGGCAGATTAGTGGTAAAAGGCTTTGGTCAGAAAAAGGGCATTGATTTTGATGAGATTTTTTCACCGGTTGGTAAGATGACGTCCATTAGAGTTATCTTGGGGGTTAGCAATTAGTTAAGACCTCGAGATTGAGCAGCTTGATGTAAAGATTGCATTCCTTCATGGTGATTTGGAGGAGGAGATCTACATGGAGTAGCCAGAGGGTTTTGAAGTGAAGGGAAAAGAACACATGGTTTGCAGGTTGAAAAAAAGCCTCTATGGTTTGAAGCAGGCACCCAGGCAGTGGTATAAGAAATTTGATTCTTTCATGTTAAGTCATGGCTACTAGAGGACAGTTGCAGATTCGTGTGAATATTTCAGAAGACTTTCAGATTCTAGTTTTATTATCATTTTGCTTTATGTGGACGATATGTTAATTGTTTGTCAGGATAGTCAAATAATCGGTGGGCTAAAGAAGGAGTTATTTAAATCTTTTGAAATGAAGAATTTAGGCTCAGCATAGTGGATTCTTGGTGTAGATATTGCTCGTGACAGGAAAGCTAGGAAGTTATGGTTATCATAGGAGAAATATTTTGAACGGTTACTTGATAGATTTAACATGAAAGATGCCAAGTCAGTCAGTACTTCTCTTGTAGGTTATTTGAAGCTTAGCAAGAAATTTTGCCCGACTATAGATAAGGAAAAGAGTGAGATGGATAATATTCCTTACTCTTCAGCTATAGGGAGTTTGATGTATGACATGGTTTGCACTCGGCCAGATATAGCTTATACAGTTGGTGTTGTGAGCAGGTTTCTTTCTAATCCAGAGAAAGTTCATTGGGAAGGTATAAAATGGATCTTAAAATATCTAAAAGGTAGTTCCAGATTATGTTTGAATTTTAGAAGCTCGAATGCAGTATTACATGGTTTTGCAGATGCGGATATGGTAGGTGATCTCGATCACAGAAAGTCTACCTCAGGTTGGTTGTTCACTTTTGCAGGGGGAGTAGTATCTTGGCAGTATGTTATAGAAATGTGTTGCTTTATCTACAACAGAGGTAGAATATATTACAGCTATAGAAGCCAGTAAAGAGATGATTTGGTTGAGAAGATTTCTGTAGGAGTTAGGCTTACAGCAGGACAATTATCAAATTTTCGTTGATAGTCAAAGTACTCTTGATTTGAGCAAGAATTCAACATTCCATTCCAGGACGAAACATATTAATGTGAGATATCATTGGCTTAGAGAAGCTGTTGAGAAAGAGGAGCTGAAGTTAGAGAAGATTTACACAGATGAAAATCCAGCAGATTTTTTAACGAAGACCGTTTCCATAGAGAAGACTGAGTTGTGTCGACGATTGGCCGGCATGAACTCCCATTGAGGAGTTAAAGATTGACATATCCCCTCCTTGGGCTGGAGGGGAGATTGTTGTGGGTTCAGCCCAAGATAAGGCCCACATGAGGAGGTCTACATGAATTAGAATTTTATCTATAAGAAGTCTATATGGATTAGAACTCTATTTAGAAGAGGATTTGGATGATCTATTTAAAATATGAATAGGTTTAGAGAATTCTATTTAAGAAAACTCTAAGATTAATATTTAGAGGAATCATTTTTGGGTGAACAGTAATCGGTCGTGAACAGTAATCACTACAGTGTCGAGAGGAGAGAGAAAAGAGAGAACAAGAGAAAGATAAAATTTCAGATTCCGGATAGCTCGGGTGTCCGATTATAGTGATTCAAAAGCCATTGTCTTCAGAAAGACAACAACGCCGAGGTACGATGCTAATTTCTCTGTGGGAGTTGGAAATTTTTGGTGAGGTAAGTTTTAGGGTTTTGGTACCCTAGAGGTAACACTGTATCTTTCTCTGGTGATTTAATCCTCAGTTCAGGTATGACTCTAAGGGATTGTACTCTTGATTCATAGTAAAATATTTCTCTCTGGATTGCCATGTGGATGTAGGCACGATTTGCCGAACCACGTTAGATCTTGGTGTATGCTTGCTTGTGATATTTTTTATTGGTGCCGTTATTCGTTTAGTATTAAATTCCATAGATTAATCTCCTTAAAATCCCTAACAAGTGGTATCAGAGCCCTGGTTTGAGGTGTGCTTTGGGATGGAAAAGATGGAGAGTTTTGGCACAATGATGAATAAGATGGTTCCAATTGGCAAGTATAGAATCCAAGATGGAAGATATTTTGTATTGTAAAGATTTACATGACCCAATTGAGGGAGATGAAGCCAAGTCAGAAAAGATGACTGATAAAGAATGGGAGAAATAACATAGGAAGGCGATTGGTTATATTTGGATGTGGATCGATGTTAGTGTGTTTCATCATGTATCGGGTGAGACTAATGCGAAGTCTCTTTGGAAGAAGCTTGAGGATCTTTATGAGCAGAAGACCGTAGGAAACAAGGCGTTTATTATAGGCGGTTGGTGATCTTAAAATTCAAAGAAGGAAGCAACATAGCAGTGTACTTGAATGAGTTTAAGAGTTTGATTAATTAGTTAGCTACCATGAAAATGACTATCGATGATGAGCTACAGGATTTATTGCTATTGGGTTCTTTGCTAGATAGTTGGGAGACACTGGTTGTGACAGTCAGCAACGTAGCTCCAGATGGTGTGTTATCGATGAGTATGGTTACTAGCAGTTTATTCAATGAGGAGTCTCGGAGGAAGTCTCCTAATACAGATAACTCACAGGCACTTATCACGGAGAACAGGGACATGAGCAGGTACAGAGACCAGTCCAGAGCTCGTAGCACATCCAAGGATAGATCAAAGTCTAAAGGAGAGGTTGCTTTTATTGTGGGAAGCCGGGTCATATCAAGAAGAATTTTTGGGCATTGAAGAAAGAGCAAGCTGAGAACAAACATGAAAAGAAAGATGAGAAGAATAAAGCTGACAATGACACTATAGCTACTTTGCCTGAGACCGATGTTATTCTCATTTGCAGGGAAGAAGATTGTATGCATGTTACAAGTCATAATTCCGAGTGGATAGTGGATACAGGAGCTACATGTCATGTTACCTCCAATTGAGACCTTTTCACGTCGTATAAAGTATGTGACTTTGGCAATGTAAATATTGCAAGTACACAATTAAGTTATAGTATAGATATAATGTTGTAAGATGTTGATCTTACAAGGAATGTGTGTAGGATATATTCTAATTTGAATCCTAGAGCTGTGTGTGGACAAACATGAGTGAAAGTGAAGAGATATAAAGAGTGTATGATTATTTGTATATGAAAGAAAACTAGAACAAAAGAGCGAAATAGAGTGAATAAATAAAAGAAAGCAAAGAATAAACAAGAAGGAGAAATAAAGAAAATAGAAAAGAATAAAATCAAGACTTGAAAAATTAATTATAAAGAAGAAAATTAATATAAGTAAAATGTTGAGGAAATTAAGTAAAGAATATATAAATCTAGAATTGAATCCCCTAGCTAATTTCATTTAAGATGTGTGGACTACTCTCTGTTTATCAAATTTTACTTTAGATTTACCGAGTATAGATTATTAAACCACTTAAAGGAAAGCATAACTTATTAAATTATCATCCACGTAAAATTTTTATTCATGAAAAGAATAACAACTAGATAATAATTATATAATTCATTACCATAACCTATCAAACCATTTAAGATAAGTATAGCTTATCAAATTCTTTTTCTACCAATTAGATGTCTAGTTAATTATTCTAAATATGATCATTGTGAGCACAAAGAAAGCAATTCACAAATCATAAAAAAATCAAAACTAGTTTCATATCATTCTAGAATTCGTACAAGATTTATTTACATATTTTTGAAATTAAAAATAAGAAAATAAAATATAGGCTAGAAAGCATAAAAGAAAAAGATCTAAATAAAAACAAACCACAAAAATAAGAATAAAAATAAGGAAATAAAGACCTAAATTGTGAGCATAAAGAAAATCTAATTAACAAACGTAAAAAATCATAAAAATAAATATATACTACAAAAGAAAAATGTAAGAAAATAAATTCTACAAACCATAAAAATAAACAACAAAAATGAAAGAGTATGAAAGTAAACCTACACAACAATGCATGAAATATATCTAATCTACCAACATAAAAATAAAGAGAAAATAAAATCCTAAAATATAAATTTTTAAGATAAGAAAATAAAAGAAAAAAATAAAAACTTACATTACAATAGATTCACCACTTGAAAGCAAATCTTCATCTTCATTCCATCAATAAAGAAGAAGAAAATTTTAAAATATGAAGAATTTTTTTATTAATTGTAAATAAAATTTATAATTTTGGAACGTCTTCTCAATTAAGAGTAACCCTCCTCTCTAAACAAGGTTTTTACAAAAAAGTTCACACTCTCTACCCTATTTATAAAATATTCCAACCATTATTAGCTCTTAGATTAAACTTAACTCCTGTGTTACATAATTTCAGCCTTTGATTCATAAATATTTAGTGGGTATTGATACCGCTATCGATGCAAGTTACTTCTTTAATTCTCCATATTTTAGCTAAAGTTCTTTTGCTCTTGTGTGTGTTGGACTTTTTTTTATCTTGATCTTAGGCTTTAATAAGGGTTGAAAGATGAGAAAGTATTGAGTTTTTTTTGACTCTTATTCTTTAATGCTTTATTTCTTACAAAGTAAGATAAAAACACTTATTATTACATATTTTATTTAAAATAATATAAATAATAAGGATATGAAAGTTTAATAAAATATAATAATTAAACATCCCCACATATATCTAAACTTTTGCTATTCCTTTTGTAAAGAAAAAAATTAAAAAGAAAGAAAGAATATTCTAACTCACAAAATTCTATCTCACTCTTAGAGGAATCGCAATTATATTTAGCACATACAACAAGTCTTTACATCTTAAGGTTACCTTTGAGGACGAGTTGTAGTCTCATAAAGGTTTGTAGTGAATATACACCATAAAGTTCGGTCAACTTACCAATTTGAAGAAGTCAATGTATAATTAATTCACTTAATATCTTTAAACAATCTAGTTCGAGCTAGTTTTTACTCAAGAAAGTATTTTTATGTATAACTCTAAAGTAAATTTCTTAGAGAATCTTTTTATTATAGTTATACAAAATAAAGTCTAACTAGGAAATTTAATTAAAATTTTTGAAAAGAACATGCTAACTCTTTGTTTTAAACAATTTTCAAGAGTCTTGATCAAATTATTTTTCAATAACATATATATTAATACAACTATATATATAAAAAATTATTTTTAACAATCAACTAAAAAGTGAGAAAGAAAGATCCTATTTGAATCTATTATTTTGTTAATAGTTACTCAATCGGAGGGTTAATTTTATTAGGACCGACAAGAAATTTTTTATTTTCTATAAGTTTCTAATTGTCTCTAATTATCAAAAAATAAACTAAAGGCTAGAATTAAAAACACTAAAAAGAGTACTTACATGTTCAAGTAAATTTTCATACTTCAATCCTCCATCTTCAAGTTTCGAATTTATTCCTTCACAAGAAAAAACCAAATTAAAGAACCAAAATAAAAAACTCCTAATTATATGTACATTCTTAGGCAATGACTCCAAAAACTTGATGTGTTGTGAAAATAGTGTCAAGATTATAAGTGTACAATCATGTTACAGTATAAATATTATGTCAATCCCACAAGAAAGATATGTAGGAAATATTTTAATTTAAATCCTATGGTTGTGTGTGGATAAAGATGAGAGGAAGTAAAGAGATATAAAGAGTGTGTGATTATTTATACATGAAAGAAAACTAGAATAAGAGGGGAGAAAGCGAGTGGACAAATAAAAATATAAAGAATAAACAAATAGGAGAAATAAAGAAAATAGAAAAGAATAAAATCAAAACTTGAAAATTTAATCAAAAAGAGGAAAATAAAAATAAGTAAAATATGGACGAAATCAAGTAGAGAAGATAAGAGTCTAGAATTGAATTCACTAGCTAACTTTATTTAGGATTTATGAACTACTCTCTTTTATCATATTTTACTTTAGATTTACTAAGCATAGACTAATAAATCACTTAAGGAAAGCATACTCTATCAAAATATCATACAAGTAAAATTTTTATTCATGAAAAAATAACAACTAATTCTAGAATTCATAACCATAACCTATCAAACCACTTAAGATAATCATAGGCTCTCAAATTTTTCTTTTACCAATTAATTATATAGAGTATTACTCTAAATATGATTATTTTGAGAACAAAGAGAGCAATCCATAAATAATAAAAAAATCAAACTAGGTTTATATAATTTTAGAATTTCTACAAGATTTTTTGCACAGTTTAGAAAATAAAAACAAGAACACACAATTTAGACTAGAAAGCATAAAAGAAAAAGATTTAAAATAAAAACTAACTATAAAAATAAGAACAAGAATAATGAAATAAAGATCTAAAATATGAGCATAAAAAATCTAACTAACAAAAAATAAAAAAGTATAAAAGTAAATCTATACTACAAAATATGCAAGAAAAAATTCTATAAACCATAAAAATAAATAAAAAAAATAAAGAGCATGAAAGTAAATCTACAATATACAATGCATGAAATAAATTTTACCTACCAACATAAAAAAGAGAAAACAAATTCCTAAAATATGAATTTCAAAAATAAGAAAATAAAAAATAAAAATTTACATTGAAAGGGGTTAGCCCCTTAAAACCAAATCTTAATCTTCAATGCTATCGACAAAGAAGAAGAAGAAATTTAAAAGGTGGAGAAACGTTTCTTATTGATTGCAAATAAAGTTTACAATTTAGAAAGTCTTCTCAATTAAGAGTAATCCTTCTTTTCGAATGGAGTTTTTATGGAATTTTCACACTCTAAACTCTCACTCTCTAATGTATTTATAGAGTATTCCAATCAATATTAGTCTTTAGATTAAACTTAACCCCCAAGTTACACAATTTCATCATTTGACTCGTAACTGTTTATTAGGTATCGATACTAGTATTGGTGCAGGTATCGATCAAGTATCGATATTCCTATCGATACTTACTCGATTCCTCTTATTTTGGCTAAAGTTCCTTGGCTTTTTTGTGTGGGCTTCCATGGGCTTCTTTTATCTTGATCTTGAGCTTTAACAATGGTTAAAAGATGAGAAAAAGTTCTTTTGAGTTATTATTCCTTAACGCTTTATTTAGTTCAAATTAAGATAAAAATACTCATTAACAAATATCATTCTCCTTTTAAAAGAGGAAGTACTAAAAAACTTTTATTTCCCAAAAATACCATTCATCTTTCATAAAATTAACCAATTTACTTTATTATAGACTTATCATTTTGTCAAATGCATACTGTGCAAAACTTTATTTTTGCATAATATTAAGTTTTCTAAATTCAAACTCTAGCTTTACATTTATATACTTGTTTGATTATCATTGTTTTAAGCTAGATTTCATATTTGAGTTTAATATTGATTTCACTCATTGTCTACACATACCCACTTGAGCTTAAGTATTTTCATACATAGTATTTTTAGGGTTATGAGAGTTGTAATAATTGAGTGTGAGCCTACATAGAATTCTCATCCATTACAGAGAACAAATTTGTTGTATTGAGCTATTATTGTAAGGTTCACTTTGTATTACATTAGTACACCGAGAGGAGTGTGTGGTGAGAGACGAGGTCATCCCAAGAAGAGTGGGGTAGGTAGTAATACCTAGAAAGAGGTTATAATTCCTAACACTTGAGGGAGACACGGGCTAGAGACGAACACTTGAGGTGGTAGTTAGTGTGTTTAAATTGTGAGTGATTTAAAGTTTTCGGTGAACTAGAAAACCGAGTGTGAGGTGTAAACATTATTCAGGTGAGCGTAGAAAACCTGATTATGATAGTAAAGATCTCCTCGAGGTGAGGAGTGGAGACGTAGGTCATAGGGACCGAACTCCGTGATCATATCATGTGTTTGAGTTTGGCTTGGCGCACTTATATTTGTGTTCATCTTTATTGTCATTCTCTCATTGTTTATTTCATCCACTATATTATTTATATCTTATTTCATCCTTGTGTTAGTTTGTATATCCTTGCACATTTCATATTTGTTAGGATATTTATTAGTGAGCTTTAAATTGGCATAAATCGGATTAGGTTAGCATAAATCCTATTCACCCCCTCTAGTGTTCTTTCCTAGTAGCATTAGGGTTTTTTAAATTGGTATCAGAGCTTGGTGCTCTTTGATTTAAGGTTTAATCGCCTTGAGTTAAAGATCCAAGTTATCTTTTTATGCTAATCTATTTCTTGAGATTTATTGCAATCTTGCTGTAGAACCCCGTAAATTTTATAATGAATATATGTGAATTTTTAAAGATAGATGATTCTTTTATGATAAATAATCATATATATCCTAGATGTATGGGATAATCAGTGTTTGGGTACCCAACAAGCGTTTATATGGGAGAGATATCTAGTTAATAGTCAGCATGTTGATAAACAATCTCATCACGCGTTTTTTTTGCTACGCGGTCGACCGCGATGGGCGCGGCGGTTGACCGCACGACAGTTGGGCACTCAGGAGATATTTCTCCTATTGTGCGGTCGAGCGTGCTGGGCGTGGTAGTCGAGCGCACAACAGACAGAGAGTTTTTCTGGGTTTGGGTCTTAGCGGGTTTCGGGTCGGGTTGAGGGGTTAGTATATATTCAAATGAACCAGAGAGCCCTCTTTTCATCTGAAATCAGAAACCCTAGCCCCCTCTCTTCTCTAAAACCCAAGTTTTTGTTTCTTGGTGATTTGGGAGGAGTTTTGAAGGATTTGCAGCGGATTTTTGGAGGGATTCAGCGAAGGAAATCGTTCTCCTACAGATCTAGGGTTTATTTCTCACCAGATGCGAGTTACATCTCACCCAACCTCACCCTCTTTGTTTTTCCATGCTTTATTTAAGTTTTAAAATTTGGTTTTATTGGGGCTAAATCGTATTTTATGTATAGATAATAGATCATTATGGCATATGATGTGAGAATCAAGTACTTTAGATTTTAAAAGCTCACCAACGAATTTTTATCAATGAGATCTAGATCTGAAAACGTTCTTAGTAAAAGTAAATCCTATTTTCCCTGTTTTCAAAACATTTAAATCATGTTAGAATATGCTTGGGATCTTGGTGATAGATTTTAAATGTTTAAATTGTTGTTTTCTGCCAAATTATATATGTAAAATTTTAGAATTTCAATATCATAAGAATTATCAAAAAAAATTTAGGTTTCGAAGCTGACAGAAACTCAGAACTGGGCTTTTGTCTGCTTCGCGGTCGACCATGGTGGAAGCGACGGTCGACCGCTAGGTGCGTAGTAGGGCAGAGACTGTCTGCCCTCTGCGCGGTCGACCGCGGTGGGCGTGGCGGTAGACCGTAGGTCGTTCAGCCGAGAAGTAGGGTTTCTGCTCTGATCGCGGTCGACTGTGATGATCTCTACGATCGACCATCTCTTAGTTTTGAGCTCAGTGATCTTCGGCTCTATGCGTGGTTGACCGGGGTGACCTCTGCGGTCGACCACCGTATAGGTTCTTTGCCTTGTTGGTTTTGTTCAACATCACGCCTGTTGGGAGATTTGCCTCGCTTATCTGACTCTAGTTACCAGTCTTACTAGGTATCTATGCATGATAGATGACCTGAGGGGTACCGGTTCAGAATCACACACTGAGTCAAGTGTGAAATTCGTAGAAGTTGATCTTTCCATGTATATCAATGATATTTGCATAGTTGCACAGTCCTCGTGTTGGACTATAATCTATAGAAGTCCTCGTGTTGGACAATAATCCATTTCAGTCCTCGTGTTGGACATTTACTCATTTGTCCCGTGTGATGGGAAATCTCTGTATCTAGTTCATGTATTGGACATTTTTCTTCTTAACCCTGTATGTGGCTTTTCACATGAGTTATGACACGACACTTATGTAGTTTTTGGCATGACACTTATATGGGATATGATATGATACCGTATTTACGTTCTGAGATGGGTTGTATTTCTTTTTATTATTGTTCCTGTACTAGATTTTGGATTTGGTATTTAGGGATTTACAATTTGAGATACAAGGTATATATATGAGGGTTTCCTTGTTTCGATTAATTCGCTCGACGTACCTATGCTCGTGTTGTAAATTTCTAAATACTAAAATC
>BQKN01058698.1:10160-22863 GCA_022839385.1 Asparagus kiusianus | reverse complement strand
TTATCTTTTACTTGCTTTTGTACCTACACCTGTTGTTGACTCTACTATAGAGATGTTAATTGTGATGGTGAAACATATTATTGCACGGTGTGGTGCATGCAGGTTTGACATTCTTGATTTCATCTTGGACTGCAGCCTTGTGTAAACCCAGGGGCGTCACACTTGCTTGCATATTTTTTATTATAGATATGAGATTATGCTATAATCCAAATGTTGCTCCTAGAATAGATAATTTCTCCTATGACCAATGATGTTCCAGATTTAATATATTTGTTAGATCTAGACATTTCGATTTATGAGAAATTATAGATTGTGCTTATATTGTACCAACTTTGAAGAAATCCAAGTTGAGTAAAAATTATCATAAGATGTTTACAATGAATAAGCTCTTGTTAGAATTTTTGCGTAAAGCTTTTGATTCATCTTTTTCTAACAATTTTGTTCATTTTGATAGTGCTTACAATTTATGAAAATTTATAAAAGCACATCAATGGGACTTGGAGGTGATCTAACATGCTTTGGAGGCTTTCTCTTCAAGTTCTATTTGATCATCATGCACACGAGCACTAGGTGATAGCCCTAGTACGGTTTGAGAGTTCGAATCCATTAATGATTTATCTAATGATGAACTCGCGTATTTTTCTAAAAAATTATTACATGCCTACAACAAATTACATCATATCTTTTTTATTAAAAAAGCAAGCATGTAGAATTAAAATCCGATCATGAGTTGCTAGCTTCGAAATTTGATGTTATTACAAAAGAAAATGCTATGTTTAAGGAAAACAATGACATGTTAAGTTTGGAAAATGAAAAGTTAACATCCTCTATAGCTAGCTTATCTCATAAAAAAGATAATGTCTTGTTAGAAGTAGAAGCTAATAAAAATAATTTAAGTTCATTTATAAATAAATATGTTTGCTATTTTTCTAATGTTAATGCTAATGTGTCTAATGATGAGTTGAATGTTGTTAAAAATCACATTTCATCATTAGATTCAACTCTTAATACATGCACTAACAATCATGATAAGCTTATGAACATGTGTACTATGTCTCATGCTAAAACATCTAAACATCCTATTCATCATGCACATATGTATAGCAAAATTTACAAGTGCTCTATTTGTGGTCATAAAGGTCATTTGTCTAAATTTTGCTATGATGTACATAAACCTACAAAATCAAATGCTCCTTGTGTATCTCATTAAGTATCTTCATCATATACACATGCACATGCTCACAATGCTCATCATAAACATGAACATGTGTATAAATATGATCTATGTGGTCGTTTTGGCCAATTGACAAAGTTTTGCTTTGATTTAAAAATGAATTCTAGTTTGCCAAATGCCTCTAGTAGACTACATGTTTTTAAATATGATGTTTGTGGTAGGTACATCTTGCTAAATTTTGTTTGATGTGCGAAAATGTAATACCCCAACCCTTGAGAGGGTGATGTGATTAGTATTGATAGATTTGATTAGAATACTCACACCACCAAGATGCATCTTCTTTTCGGGAACCTAACTCTTAGAAACTCCAAAGTTAAGCATGCTTGGCCTGGAAAAATTCTAGGATGGGTGACTCCCTGGGAAGTTTTCCAGGGAGCAGGTGAGTGAGGACAAAACGTGCTGAAAAGACATGTGGTGGTTTGTGAGACTAGTCCATCAGATCTAGTAGCGTACCGACCCCAGGATTCCGGGGCGGGGCGTTACAGAAAAGCTCCTATTTTGCAAAATATTCCAATAAGATCATATTTGTTTGATGATTCTCATTTGCAAAATAAATTTAAAAGACAATCTTTATTTGCAAATGATTCATGTGCATGCCCACTTGGTCAATACAATGTATTTTAATCTTTTCATTACACATATTGTAACCAAAAAAACCATGTGTATAATTTTTATTTTGACCATGTTAGTACACTAAATATGTCCATATGGGTTCATAACCCAAGAGCTTTGAGCTTTAATGATAGAGGTAATGTCCCTAAATCTTTTGGTATCAAGAATACTTGGGTACCTAAACAAATTTAATTTCTAAAACCAAGATTTTTAATGTTTTTTTCTTTTCTTTGTTTTGAAAAATGTGTTTTGAAACTCTTTGAAAATGAAAACATTTTTTTAAAAAGTCAATTCTCTTGTTTTCATTTTATTGGCTTTGTTTTGATGAGAGGTTTGTGTTTATATAACCCCCCGGATTTATTGGGTGTTTATTTCCCAAATTAAGATTACGGGGTGCTAAAATATTTATATGGGTTGTTACATGCTAAAAGGCTTGATATAGTTGCCTCTCTTACCTTTTATTCGAAAATTGGTATTGATTTGTTTTTATGTGATTTACTTGTGATTTATGATTTCATTTGTGTGATTTGTTCTCATTTGAAAACTTTTTTTGCATGGTTCTCATGTTCTTTTTTTCTTTTGATTTCATAAATTTTTTTTTCGGCTTGTGCCTTGAGACATACTACTTTATAATGATATATCTACATGTGTTCTCAATTGTTTGTTGTATGTGAGTTATGCTTAGCATATTTTACATTTATGCTTGCTCATATATTTTCTAAGATCTTTATTTCATATACTCCATACAGCATTTTGATAGGGGGAGCAATCCCTATATCCTTTTATTTGTTTTATACTCACCCATGCTTATTTATAGGGGGAGCTTTCGCTCTCTTCATTTTTTTGTTTTTCCCTTTTTAATGTTGTCAAAGGGGAAGAAATATTGTGAGTATATTCTTTTTGTTTATATGCATGATGTATATTCAATTCCTTTTCATGCATATATATCTTTTTGTAAATTGTTTTTCATCATCAAAAAGGGGGAGATAATTGGGTCCTTTTGTTTTGATGATTACTTACAAACAATTTACTTCTATTATTGTTTATCTAGTGTTTGTATTTTGTATATATTCTAGGAAAATAATAAGTTAGAGAATGGATGGAATCAAGTTTTTATGATCATATCCAATGGAGATTGACGGAATAGTAGAGTGAAGCCTTGCAATTCAAGTTGAAGATCCACATTCAAGCTTCATTCGCAAGTTTACCAAGAAGAGCTTATTGAAGATCAAGATCATTGCTTGGGTAAATAGTTTTTGGTTTATAAACTTAACAATAATAGTTTGTATCTTTTATCAAGTCTATAAAATTAGTTTATAAAGTTTCAAAACATGGTTTAGCTAAAATATCAAAAACATGTGTTTTGTATTTTTACGTTTTGGACTAATGTTGAAAAATGACAAGTTTTCACAAATGTGAAGTGCAATTCTAAAAATTCTTTTTGTAACATGTTCATTAACATGTTTATAAATATTTTCTGTTTCAATCAGGCTGATACAGTGTTATCAGTCGACTGATGAATGTGTTTAGTCGACTAAAAAAATCATCCGAAATAACAAAAAGTTTTTGTTTTATTTTTGTTGACTGACCAATCGACTGATGAGGTCATCAGTCGACCAACAAGGTCGTCAATCAACTGATGAGCTAGAAAATACCTCTAACGGTTAGCTCATTAGTCGAATGATGAAAGCCGTCAGTTGGCTGATAATGTAATGGCTAGTTTTTTCCAGCATGTTCTCGTTTTAGATTTTTTGGTATTTTTGCTTTGATTTACTTGTGTCTTGGGGTCTCTATAAATACCCCTCATACCTCAGACCAAAAATTACCAACAGAATGTATTAAGAAAGTTTAACAAGGGTTTAAAGATTTTTTAGTGTGTTTATAAGTTTTGTTTGTGAAGATATTTTCACAAGAGCTAGATGAGATCATCCTTTGGTATTTAAGCTTTAACTCATCTCTCTCTCTCTCTCTCTCTCTCTCTCTCTCTCTCTCTCTCTCTCTTGTTATTCATTGGAGAAGTTTTCTAAACTCAAACTCTAGCTTTACATTTATATACTTGTTTGATTATCATTGTTTTAAGCTAGATTTCATATTTGACTTTAGTATTGATTTCACTCATTGTCTACACATACCCACTAGAGATTAAGTATTTTCATACATAGTATTATTGGGGTTGTTAGAGTTATAACAATTGAGTGTGAGCCTACATAGAGTTTTCATCCATTGCAGAAAACAAATTTGTTGTATTGAACTATTATTGTGAGCTTCACTTTGTATTACACTAGTACACCGAGAGGAGTGCGTGGTGAGAGACAGGGTCGTCCCAAGAGGAGTGGAGTAGGTGATAATACTTAGAAAGAGGTTGTAATTCCTAATACTTGAGGGAAACAAGGGCTAGAGACGAGCACTTGAGGTGGTAGTTAGTGTGTTTACATTGTAAGTGATTATAAAGTTTTTGTTGAAATAGAAAACCAAGTGTGAGGTGTTAACGTTATCCGGGTAAGCATAGAAAACCTGGTTGTGATAGTAGAGATCTCATCGAGGTGAGGAGCGGAGACGTAGGTCGTGGGGACCGAACTCCGTGATCATATCTTGTGTTTGAGTTTGGCTTAGCGCACTTATATTTGTGTTCATCTTCATTGTCATTCTCTCATTGTTTATTTCATCCACTCTATTGATTATATCTTGTTTCACCCTTGTGTTAGTTTATATATCCTTGCACATATATCTTGTTGCGTATCATGCTTGCTAGGATATTTGTTAGTGAGTTTTAAATTGGTATAAATCGGATTAGAGTATAAACCCTATTCACCCCCCTCTAGGGTTCTTTCCTAGTGGCATTAGGGTTTTTTTAATTGGTATCAGAGCTTGGTGCTATTTGATTTAAGGTTTAATCACCTTGAGTTAAAGATCCAAGTTATTTTTTTGTGCTAATCTATTTCTTGAGATTTATTGTAATCTTGCTTGCATATTTTTTATTATGGATATGAGATTAGGCTATGATCCATAAGTTGCTCCTAGAATAGATAATTTCCCCTATGACCAATGGTGTTGTAGATTTAATATATTTGTTAGATCTAGACATTTTGATTTATAGGAAATTATAGATTGTGCTTATATTGTACCCACTTTGAAGAAATCTAAGTGGAGTAAATGATCATAAGATGTTTATAATGAATAAGCTCTTATTAGAATTTTTGCGTAATGCTTTTGATTCATCTTTTTCTAACAATTTTGTTCATTTTGATAGTGCTTACAATTTATGAAAATTTATAGAAGCACATCAAGAGGACTTGGAGGCGATCCGACATGCTTTGGAGGCTTCCTCTTCAAGTTCCATTGGAGTATCATGCACACGAACACTAGGCGATAGCCCTAGTAAGGTTTACGAGTTCGAATCCATTAATAATTTATCTAATGATGAACTTGCGTGTTCTTCTAAAAATTATTGCATGCCTATGACAAATTACATCATATCTTTTTTGATTAAAAAAGTAAACATGTAGAATTAAAATCCGATCATGAGTTGCTAGCTTCCAAATTTGATGTCATTACAAAAGAAAATGATATGCTTAAGGAAAACAATGACATGTTAAGTTTGAAAAATGAAAAGTTAACATCCTCTATTGTAAGACCCCGTTGATTTTGACAACTTTCAAGTGTGAATATGAGTGAACAAAGATATTTAATATATATTATAAATATCTTTGTGGCATGGTCATGCATGGAAAATGATATTTGAGCTTATGAGCATGTGTATATGCCTCAGGTATGAGGATGAGTTGCAAGTTTGCAAATCGTGTGCAAAAGAAATCGAAGTATGCAGATTTTTGTTCATGAGTCGACTCATAACATGTCATGAGTCGACTGATCAGGTTGAGTCGACTCACGCCTGTCATAAGTCGACTCATGATATCGAGTCCTGTTCCCATTTTCTTTCTGCTGAGTCGACTCATAATTTATGAGTCGACCCATGAGTCATGAGTCGACTCATGACATATCATGAGTCGACTTATCGACGATTTTCTGGGTGTTTTCGGGTCGGGTTTGCTGGGTTTCGGGTCGGGTTTTCATTGACTTATATATACTTCCCTCACCCGAAAACTCTCATTTCTCATCTGAACTCCCAAGAAACCCTAGCCCCTCTTCCTCTCTCTCAAACCCTAGGTATTCTTGGTGATCTTGGGGGCGTTTCAAGGGGGATTTCAGCTTTTCTCTTGGATTTCAGCAAAGAGGATAGTCTTCCACCACATCTAAGGCGAGTGACATCTCGCCAAACTCCTCTCCCTTGTTTTTATGTTTTTATAAATGTTTTTCACGAATTTTGTTGAGCCTAAGATGTATTTTCGAATATAAAATGATGTTCTTACTAGTGAAAAGTTCAAGATCACACGTTTCAGATTTTTAAAACTTCCACCAACAAGTTTTGATGAAAACCCAGATCTGGAATTTTGTTTAAAGAATAAAAACATGAGTCTTTATATTAATTTGATGTTGTCCTTCATGTTTAGGGATTCAAATGTTAGTGTTAACACG
Source organism: Asparagus kiusianus (assembly GCA_022839385.1). Taxonomy (NCBI): domain Eukaryota; kingdom Viridiplantae; phylum Streptophyta; class Magnoliopsida; order Asparagales; family Asparagaceae; genus Asparagus; species Asparagus kiusianus. The sequence continues at coordinate 16,481 of BQKN01058698.1, read as the reverse complement.
CAAGTATTTGTTTCATGTGCAATATATGTTTTCTCACTGTATAATAGTCTAAAAAATGAAGGCTAGATGTATGTATACTTGAAAAAAATGAGATGTGGAACGAGTAGAACAAGTTCAGTTCATAAAAATGCAGATTTCAGCGCATGAGTCGACTGACGACTTATCATGAGTCGACTCATCATGTTGAGTCGACTCATGACTAATCATGAGTCGACTCACAAAGTCGTTCCTGTTGTCTTTTATCTTCTGCTGAGTCGACTCGTCAGTATACGAGTCGACCCATGAGGCATGAGTCGACTCATAAGAGTGCATGAGTCGACTCATCCGAGATTTTCCTGTTTTCTTTGTGTTTCTGTTTAAATCACATGCTGTATACACACATATAGATTGAACTCATATGTTATACATGTAAGATGACTTTTCCTGATACAAAGTTTAGAATTGTACAGCAAGGCGTATAAGAGTTGAATGAATACTCTAATACTAGTGGTAACTTCATAGTTCACGTAAAGTCCTCGTGTTGGACTATAAGCGACTAAAGTCCTCGTGTTGACTATAAGCGACTAAAGTCCTCGTGTTGGACTATAAGCGACGAAAGTCCTCGTATTGGACTATAAGCGACTAAAGACCCCGTGTTGGGTAATTTTTGCTAAACCTTGAGCATCATATACTTTTGGGTATTTGAGTATGACATTTTTTATGTAGTTGGACATGATAGTGGCATGAGCTGTGCATAACACTTATTTCGACTACGAGATTTTGACATAGATGTGTTTATTATTAGAAATGGGATTGTTATCTTTTCTTCATTGTTCATGTATTAGACTCCGGGCTTGGTGTTTAGGGATCTACAATTTGAGATACAAGGTATATACATGAGGGTTTCCTTGTTTGGATTATTTCGCTCGACGTACCTATGCTCGTGTTGTATTTCCCTAAGTACTAAGACCCATATCTGTTTGTATAATGATTTAATGCTATTATACATTATTGTATTTTCATATACAACGAGCCCTATCCCTTGGGGTTGGTTGTGATGTTGCTCGCTAGCGCTTTGACGCTCGTTGTCCCTCCCCCTTTCAGGTCACGAGCCAGGAGCACGGAGAGTCGCAGGTGGTTAGCGGACTACTTTAGTGTCCAGCTTTTCATATTATCTATGTATTATTTTCTGTGAGCTCCACTGTAGTGTTGTCAGACATTTGAGAGTTTATTCTAGAAGTTGTAAAGGCTGGGTCGCCTTATTTCCTTTATTCAGACTTATTGTATTTTGAGACTTGTTAAGGAACTCCAGTTTATTTAGTTCAGGCTTTGACTATGTACTTCAGTTTATTTCGTTGATGAGACATGTTATGTTCTATCATTTAATTCAGTATTTGTCGATTCACCTTTTACTTGCTTTGTACCTACACCTGTTGTTGATTCCACTAGAGAGATAGTAATTGTGGTGGTGAAACATGTTATTGCACGGTGTGGTGCATGGCAGGTTTGACATTCTTGGTTTCACCTCGGACTGCAGCCTTGTGTGAACCCAGGGGCGTCACATCTATAGCTAGCTTATCTCATGAAAAAGATAATGCCTTGTTAGAAGTAGAATCTAATATAAATAATTTAAGTTCATTTATAAAAAAAATATGTTTGCTCTACTTCTAATGTTAATGCTAATGTGTCTAATGATGAGTTGAATGTTGTTAAAACTCATATTTCATCCTTAGATTCAACTCTTAGTACATGCATTAACAATCATGATAAACTTATGAATATGTGTGCTAAGTCTCATGCTAAAACATCTAAACATCCTATTCATCATGCACACATATATAGCAAAATTTATAAGTGCTCTATTTGTGGTCGTAAAGGATATTTGTCTAAAGTTTGCTATGATGCACGTAAACCTACAAAATTAAATGCTCTTTGTGCATCTCATCAAGTTTCTTCCTCATATACACATGCACATGCTCACAATGCTCATTATAAACATGCACGTGTGTATCAATGTGATGTATGTGGTCGGTTTGGCCATTTGGCAAAGTTTTACTTTGATTTAAAAAAGAATTCTAGTTTGCCAAATGTCTCTAGTATACTACATGTTTTTAAATGTGATTTTTGTGGTAGGTTTGGACATCTTGCTAAATTTTGTTTTGATGTGCAAAGAGCTCCTATTTTACAAAATGTTCCAATAAGACCACATTTGTTTGATGATGTTTCTCATTTGCAAAATAAATTTAAAAGACAATATTTATTTGTAAATGATTCCCATGCACGCCTACTTGGTCAATACCACTCATTTTAACCTTTTCATTGCACATATTACAACCAGAAAGGCCATGCGTACAATTTTTATTTTGACCGTGTTAGTGCACTAAATGCGTCCAAAGGAGTTCATAACCCAAGGGCTTTGAACTTTCATGATATGGGTAATGTCCCAAAATCTTTTGGTACTAAGAATACTTGGGTACCAAAACAAATTTAATTTCTAAAACTAAGATTTTTAATATTTTTTTCTTTTCTTGGTTTTGAAAAACGTGTTTTGAAACTCTTTGAAAATGGAAACATTTTTTTTAAAGTCAATTCTCTTGTTTTCATTTTATTGGCTTTGTTTTGATGAGAGGTTTGTGTTTATATAATCCCCTAGATTTATTGGGTATTTATTTCCCAAATTGAGTTTACCTGGTGCTAAAATATTTATATGAGTTGTTACAAGCTAAAAAGCTTGATAAAGTTTCCTTTCTTACCTTTTATTTGAAAATTGGTATTGATTTGTTTTTATGTGATTTACTTGTGATTTATGATTTTTCATTTGAGTGATTTGTTTTCATTTGAAAACTTTTTTTTTGCATGGTTCTCATGTTCTTTTTTTTTCTTTTGATTTCATAAATCTATTTTTTTTTGGCTTGTGCCTTGAGACACGCTATTTTATAATGATATATCTATACGTCTTCTCAATTGTTTGTTGTATGCGATGTATGCCTAGCATATTTTACATTTATGCTTGCTCACATGTTTTCCATGATCTTTGTTGTATATACTCCATATGATATTTTGATAGGGGAGCAATCCCTATATCATTTTATTTGTTTTATACTCACCCATGATTATTTGTAGGGGGAGTTTCGCTCTCTTCATTCTTTTGTTTTCCATATTTTGATATTGCCAAAGGGGGAGAAATATTGTGAGTATATTCTTTTTGTTTATATACATGATAATTATATTTTATATATTTAATTCCTTTCATGCATATATATCTTTTTGTAAATTATTTGTCATCATCAAAAGGGGGAGATTGTTGGGTCCTTTTGTTTTAATGATGATTTATAAACAATATACTTCTAATGATATTTGTCTAGTGTTTGTATTTTGTATTTATTCTAGGCAAACAATAAGTTGGAGGATGGATGGAATCGAGATTTTACGATCATATCCAATGGAGGTTGGCAGAATAGTGGAGTGAAGCCTTGCAACTCAAGTTGAAGATCCAAGTTCAAGCTTCATCTGTAAGTTTACTAAGAAGAGCTTTTTGAAGATCAAGATCATTGCTTGGGTAAATAGTTTAGGTTTTATATTATATGTTTTAAGTACTTTAAGTTCAATCATATACACACACATTTTATTGGTTATATATATATATATATATATATATATATATATATATATATATATATACACACACACACACACGTTTTTGTTTTATAGTTTTTAAGTTTATATAAATATGAAACATATATTCTTGTTTACATATATATACATGTTTAATATTTATCATTTTGTCGAATGCATATTGTGCAAAACTTCATTTTTGTATAATATTGAGTTTTTGGTTTATACACTTAACAATAATAGTTTGTATCTTTTATCAAGTCTATAAAATCAGTTTATAAAGTTTCAAAATATGGTTTAGCTAAAATATCAAAAACATGTGTTTTGTAATTTCATGTTTTGGACTAGTTTTGAAAAATGATGAGTTTTGTCATTAGTCGACCGATAAGGTCGTCAGTCAACTGATGAGCTAAAAAATTCCTCTAACGGTCAGCTCATCAATCGACTGATGAAAGCCGTCAGTCTACTGATGCTGTAACGGCTAGTTTTTTTCCAACCTATTCCAGTTTTGGGTTTTTTGGTCTTTTTGTTTTGATTTTCTTGTGTCTTGTGGTGTCTATAAATACCCCTCATACCTCAGACTAAAAATTACCAAGAGAATGTTTTAAGAAAATTTAACAAGGGTTTAAAGTTAGTTTAGTATGTTTACAAGTTTTGTTTGTGAAGATATTTTCACAAGAGCTAGAAGAGATCATCCTTTGGTGTTTGAGCTTTAACTCATCTCTCTCTCTCTCTCTTGTTATTCATTGGAGAAGTTTTCTACACTAAAACTCTAGCTTTACATTTATATACTTGGTTGATTATCATTGTTTTAAGCTAGATTCCATATTTGAGTTTAGTATTGATTTCACTCATTGTCTACACACACACCCACTTGAGCTTAAGTATTTTCATACATAGTATTATTGGGGTTGTGCGAGTTGTAATAATTGAATGTGAGCCTACATAGAGTTCTCATTCATTATAGAGAACAAATTTGTTGTATTGAGCTATTATTGTGAGGTTCACTTTGTATTACACTAGTACACCGAGAGGAGTGCGTGGTGAGAGACGGGGTTGTCCCAAGAGGAGTGGGTAGGTGGTAATGCCTGGAGAGGTTGTAATTCCTAACACTTGAATAAGATACGGGCTAGAGACCAACACTTAAGGTGATAGTTAGTGTGTTTACATTGTGAGTAATTGTAAAGTTTTCGGTAAACTAGAAAACCGAGTGTGAGGTGTAAACGTTATTCGGGTGAGCGTAAAAAACTTGGTTGTGATAGTGGAGATCACCTCGAGGTGAGGGGTGGAGACGTAGGTCGTGGGGACTGAACTCCGTGATCATATCTTGTGTTTGAGTTTGGCTTGACACACTTATATTTGTGTTCATCTTTATTGTCATTCTCTCATTGTTTATTTTATCAACTATATTGTTTATATCTTGTTTCACCCTTGTGTTACATTGTATATCCTTGCACATATATCTTGTTGCATATCATATTTGTTAGTATATTTGTTAGTGAGTTTTAAATTGGCATAAATCGGATTAGATTAGCATAAACCCTATTCATCCCCCTCTATGGATCTTTCCTTGTGGCATTTAGGTGCTTTCAGGTCCCCCCTCTACCACTCTTTACATAATAAATACTAGGTCAAATCAGATGAGGAGTTCGAATACTAGAAGACTTGGTTCTGCCATTGAGGCAAGCTCGATATTAGCGGTGAGGTGAATTTGGTGAAAGTGGTTATAGCGAGCTTGGTAATTTCGGTAGTAAAGATTGGAGACGATGTCAGAGGAGGTGGAGCTGGGTTCGATGAGCAATTGTGGTTGATTCGATGAAGATGGTGGGTCTGACAAAGGAAGTAGTAGCAAGTAATTTGATCGAGGAGGGGGATGTGGATTTGGAGGTGGTGATGAAGGTTTTGATGGAGAAGGAGGCGTCAGAGGAGCTCATGATGATGTTGGGACATGAGTTCCATCCATTCAAATTTTTTTAGTACTTCTGCGCATGGATAAATGCATTTATATTGTCTAAATTAATGTTTCAGTGTGGTGTGTGTTGTCGTAATTGGAGAAACTCATTTCTTATTCACATATCTTTGTTTCTTTTTCATCTTATATATTTGGTGTAAATTAAGACAAAATGATTTAGGAAAAAAACATAATTCCATAAAGAGAGAGACTCTTTGTGTGTAATAGTCACCGAGTCTATCCTTTAGTGCTAAAATAACTTTGTTAAATATCATTTTCTTTAGGATGTATAGTTCTAATTATGTTGACGTGTTTCATATAAAATTCCATGCTACTTATTCTTTATGGTTCACTGAAGATCCCAATAAAAGAACAACAAGTGTATCTACATGCATACATACATAAACTATATCCTATAAAAAATTTCACATAACATCCTGTTGGCCTTCTTGTTTTGATGATGTTTAACAAACAATTTACCACTAATGTTGTTTGTCTAGTATTTATGTTTTCTTATTTATTATAGACAAATAATGTAGTTGGAGGATGGATGGAATGGAGCTTCAACGATCATATCCAAAGGAGGTTGGCGGAATGTCGGGTTGAAGCCATGCAATTCAAGTTTAAGATCCAAGTTCAAGCTTCATCCGCAAGTGTACCAAGTCAAGCTTATTGAAGATCAAGATTATAGCTTGGGTAATTTAGTTTAGGTTCTATATTATGTGTGTTAAGTACGTTAAGCTCAATATCTATACACACACATTTATTGATTTCTT
>BQKN01058697.1:0-16583 GCA_022839385.1 Asparagus kiusianus | reverse complement strand
GCCGGATTGTCATCTCAACTCGGAATTGTGAAGGCTTGAAGCTTGGACCCTCGGATTCAGTTTTCGGCGAGCACCCGCGACAAACAAGGCAGGAGTTCGAAGAAGCTAATCCTCAGATCTACATCGTTCTACTCCGGATCTAAGCTTGGTTCTTAGATCCCGAGATTCGAGCGGTCGTTTCCTTGGCGAAACGATCCCTCCCGGCTATTATCTCCTTGGTGGGATAATACCCGTAATACGTTGTAGATCTGCTTGGATCCAGATCTCGCGGTGGTCAACGGTAATCAACCCCGGCGCAGGCAAAGAACCCCACAAAGCGAGCGACCGCAAAACAGGAGCTCGCGATCTGTTCAAAGGAAAGTTGTAATTTTTTGTTTCTTTCTTTATTTCGATCTTCATTGTAACCGGCTCTTATAAAAAGACCGGATATTTGTAAAACGCATAAAGTTGTTTTCAAAGTTTGTAATGGAATCCTCAATGAAGAAGAACACGATTTTCCACGCGAACAATCTGGCGACCACAGTGGGAGCCAACAGCTTCGCTGCCGAAGCTGGAGCGTCGCAGCCGCGGATCTCGATCCCGGTCGTGGAGGAGGTCGAGTATGAATTCGACCAACAGAAGTACGAGGAATACGTCTCCTCGTCCGGATCTACCTCCTCCCCCAAGTCCAAGAAGTCCCAAAAGCTCTCCTCTAGGAGAAAGGTGCGTTGGTGCGATGAAGTTGAAGCCACCAACGACGACCTCACCCCAATCGACGCCGAAGCTGCGTTGAGTGAGGCCCTACCGACCTCAAAGAAGGTCAAATCCTCCATTGAAGGCGTGGTGACTCTCTCCAAGAGAGCCCGCCAGAGGCAGCGTCAACGCCTCGCGAAGCAATTCGCCAAGGCCATGGAGTCCGTTGACGGGGTCCGTTATCATGCGGATCTGAAGAACAAACGAGGCAAGCAGCCTCAACAGCAAATGCAGGGTGGTTCCTCTAAACCATCAACTATGGAGTGGGTCCGTGTCAAACGGAATCGCTCGACTTTGGAGGAGCGCATCCGCAAACGCCGCGCGTTATCGGCGCAAGCACGGGCCAAAGCTGAAGAAGCCCGTCGGAAGCTGCAGAAGGAGGTGGTCAAGAAGCCGCCACCGACTCGCAAAGTTTGGAGGCCAAAGTCTGAAGCGGTTCAGGCTAAGGAGCAAGACCCGCAGCCTCCAAAGATTCAACACCCGGCAAAGCAACCCAAACAGCCGGTGATTGCCGCAACTGCCCTGGGAGATCCCGTAGGACCATCCCATAAGAAAAAATCCGTTTTGGAGCGACTCGGTCCACTTCCGAAGGAACGAGGTAAAGCTCCAGTTCAAGAACGCTTGGGGCCAATGAAGAAGCCCACAACAATGCAACACGCTGGGGGTCGCCGTAACCCTCAACACTTGGAGAAAACTGCGGCACCCAAGCGCACAACTTTGCGCATTCAAGTGCAAGATTCCGCTGAAGATTCACGTCCACGAAGACGCGTTTCGAGGCGTATAACTCTCGAGAGCCCGAGAAAGGTAATTAATCCTCAGAAGGAAATGTTGTCGTCCGAGGATGATGACATTATACCTGAGAAATCGTGCCCACACACGATAGGTTGCTCCGATTTTCAAACGGACGAGCTGTACTATCGTGTTGCGGGTACGAGCAAATCCAGAAAGAGAAGCCCTCAGAGGTTTGAAGCTCAATGTCCGTGTTCAAAACTCATTCGGGCAGTACTGTCTGAGTGCAACTGTGTAAAGACAGTCCCCGAAAGAGTTTCCGTGTTCGAGAGACTCAGCAATGAAGCGCCAAAGCCAAGGCCCAGGCGTTTCCGAAGAAAAAGAACGATGGTCGAAGACGGTGAACATTCAAGGGTCACTGTCAACATGACTAACAGAGGAACATCGGCTCAGGATAACCCCGAGACGATTCCAGGAGCATCCCGACCCAGGACCCGTTTACAGTCTGGGGCCATCAAGCGAGGAACGTACGGTAGGGTCCGGACAAGAGTACCTTCAGAAGATGAAGAATCAGACGCTGGCTCAGCCGTTGCGTCTGACAATACTGTGTCCAGTGAAGGACAACCCCGCGAGTCGTTCATGATAAGCGCGGAGCAAGTGGCCAAGATGCTTGAAGATGCCATTGCCAAACAACAGGAAACCTTTCGGTTCGAGATGCAGATGGCCATGCAGAACATGAGAGAGATGCATGACCAACAGATCCAAGCATTAAGGAACCAACAAGGGGAACCAAGTCGTCAAAACCAGAACAACTTGGAAGATGAGGATACAAATGAAGCTCGCAACGTCAATAACCCTCCCATTAATCCAGGGGGTGGTAACGATAATGCTAGCGAAGACACAGGTGAAAGCCTGAAAATTAAGAACCTCGAAAGCAAAATCAATACATTGATTTCTGCTCAAGAGACTAAAAAGACGGGCATTCCCTGTCCTTACCCAAGAGAGTGGGAATCGATCCCATATCCGGCAAAGTTTAGTCTAATCAATTTCACGCCGTTTAATGGGATGGGTTCACCAACTCAGCATTTGATTTATTTCAAATCGCACTTGGGAGTCATCTCGGGTAATGAGCCTCTGATGGTGCGGTCATTCGTCGGCACTCTTCGCGGAGCTGCCTTCGATTGGTATCGTCGCCTCAAGCCAGGAAGCATAAACAGCTGGGACGACATGGAGACCAAATTCCTTGCGAATTTCTTCGACGATGACACTGAAATCTCTATCGGGACATTGCTCGATGAGAAGCAGAAGGACGGAGAATTAGTCGAAGTCTTCGTCAAAAGGTTCCGGAATAAAGCGATGAATTGCCGGGACCCGATCAGCGAGGAGTTCATTCTTCAGACCTGCCACAACAACCTCTCGCTGGATGTTTTGGAAGCAATGGGCACAGCTCCATCCAAGACATGGAAGGACTTGAAGGTCCGAGGCGAGCAAGCTGAGCGATTTCTCAGGAGGAAGAAGGCGGAGAGAGGCCAACCGGCTACAAACCCTCCGAAGCAGAATTTCAACCAGAAAGGAAAAGGTAAAGCTCAGGTTAATGCTGTTGATGCTAACCAAACCTTTCAATTGCAACCTCAGCAACAGCAGCAGCAGCAGCAACGAGCTCCACAGCAATCGCAGCCACATTGGCAGCAGCGGTCTCAGAAGCAAAAGTCTTCGGAGCTGAGGTTTCCCAAAGTCTACTTCTTCAAAGATGACGAAGTTCCCGGCATCTTCAAATATCTATTGGAGAACAACAAGATCCAGCTGCCAGCGATTGTGGATCATGAAGGGGCCACTAAAGTGACGGACCCGAGGTACTGCGCGTATCACAGAGCGGTCCACCACCCTACGAAGTCCTGCTACCACCTCAAGGACAAGATCCAGGCGTTGATCGATGTAGGAGTCATAACTCCGAAACCGGTCAAGAATGTAGGAGCAAATGCGGTGTCGATCAGTTTTGGGTCAGTACCCACAGCTTGGTTTGAGCCGAAGCGTGTCACCAAAGTTGAGATGAAGACGGTAAATGACGACCCGCACGGACAGCGCCAAAAGGGACTAGTACCACACACGGCCCCGAACGGCGAAATCCTTTGGGTTCACCCCGACCTGATTGAAGATGAACAATGGGCCGGATCGTCATCCACGAAGAAATCTAAAGGGAAAGGAAAGTCTTGCTACGGAGTTTCCGCCATCCCAGGAAAAGATGACGAAGGAATCCCAGCTTTCCCACTTTCTGAAGATGAACAAGAAGTCTTCACCACCAGAAGCGGGAACCAATACCACTTCAACTATCCGTCACATAATGAACAAGCAGTTAAGCTAGGGGTGACAAAACAGGGACCAGCCAAGACCCTCACAGAGATGGGGGTGATCCCAATTCCCAAACCGGCTAAAGATGTTTGACGAGAGCCGGCAGATAAACAGAAAGACAAAGGATCCCAAGAGGTTCAGAACCCGAAGCAGTCTCGCTTCAGTCGTCCAATTGGAGGAGATAAACCGGGAAGTTCGAAAAATCCGCGTGTCTTCGACATCATGGCTCAGCTAGCCAACATTCCAGCAAGGATAACACTTTATGAATTGCTGCGGCTATCTAAGGAAACTAGAGAAGCCTTGCAAGAAGCCCTGGCCGATTCAGAGGTGTTCCTTACTCGAATCAAACCAGCGCCCGAGGAACTGGAACTGTCAGCCCAACAGTGTAATGTGGCAGCCAAGAACATTCACTGCATCACCTTTACTAAAGAGGACATGCAGACGAAGAATTCAAATCACGATCGGCCCCTTTACTTCGTCGGGTATATTGGCTCCAGCGAAGTTAACCGAATCCAAGTGGATCCGGGTTCCGCTGTGAGTATTATGCCACTTCGACTGATGCACAGCCTTGGCATTCCAGTCAGCAAGTTAGCGTCTACAGGCACAGTCATATACGGATTCAACACCAGCGGGTCAAGACCTTTGGGTAAAATCCGGATAAAATGCCAAATGGGCGATTTAAAGACGGAGGTCACGTGCTACGTGATTGATGCTGAGACATCCTATAACTTACTATTGGGTCGGCCTTGGATCCATAGTAATGTTATAGTCCCCTCCACTCTACATCAGTGTTTGAAATATGTCGACACTGATGGAAGAGTTAGGACGGTGGTCGCGGATAAGCAGCCATTCAAAGGGTACGAGAACTACTTCACAGATTCTCTCCTTTATGGTAACGAATCCGATACAGAACCATCGGTCCAAGGCACGGACAGCGGAGAAGAAGCTGATTCCGAGGCCGGATTCGATTATAATGGTGGTTTTGTTTTTAATGACATTGTACCCTTTGTAATCAATCTCGACGACGAACAGTCGTCAGATGGCGGTTGCAACTGGCAACTTGCCGAACTTGAAATAAATAATGGCTTAGAGTACTCATTGTCTTTTGATGATGTGATAAAGGGATTATACGATAATCCCGAATTATGTATGCCGCTCCGATCGTCGTATGTAACGAAGAAGCGTCTCCAACACTCTTTCGAAACAACTCAGATTATTCCCGCCAAAATAGGGGGACAAAAAGAAATGATCTTCGATAAAGGAGAAAATCTTCCGGTGCCAGATCATTTCCTAAAAGAGGATGAAGATGGTGACAAATCTGGTTTACATTTATCTAAGTACAGTCCAGAAGCGCGCAAGCTCATGGAAAGACAAGGATATGATTTCACACTCGGAGAAGGTCTATACTTCGATCGAGGTTCCCGTGTCCCAATCAAAGCGGCATATGTACCAAAGGGTAAAGCGGAGGGCTATTATCGTCACAAGAGGGGCTTAGGCTACGTTTCGTCAGATGACGAATGTGGCTGGCAAATCATAGATCAAATTGCTAACAAAGCCAAGGATCGATACTTGCTAGATTCGTCAGCTGAAGATTCCGACACAAGTTTGGGAGAAATGTTCAAGGCCTTAATGTCGAACATGACTACAGCTGATCCGTCTACGTTGGAGGACGACGACCAAATGCCAACGTGGGAGGACCCATGGGTTCATCACCTAAACATGCAATATGGTGATAGGTTCGAACAAAGAGAGCCACCCACCGAAGACGAAGTAATCCAAATTAACATGGGCGATGAAGACAACCCAAAGCCCATATTTATCAGTGGTAGTCTTCCATCAGATGAGAAGGAGGAGTTAATTGCCCTTATCAGGGAATATATCGACGTCTTCGCGTGGAACTACGAGGACATGCCAGGGCTCGACCCCAATGTGGCTATGCACCGCCTCGACATCAAGCCGGATGCTAAACCTGTCAAGCAACAACAAAGACGGTTTCGTCCGTAGATTATGGAAGCCATCGAGGCAGAGGTCAAGAAATTGATCGACTCAGGGTTTATCCGGGAGGAGCAGCATCCAGACTGGTTAGCCAACATCGTTCCGGTCATGAAAAAGAACGACAAAATCAGGATTTGCATCAACTTCAGGAACCTGAATGAAGCATGTCCAAAAGACGATTTTCCTCTCCCAATCACGGACGTCATCATCGACAATACGTGCGGATTCGAGAGAATGTCTTTCATGGACGGCTTTTCGGGGTATAATCAAATCAAGATGCATCCCGATGACGAAAAGCATACAGCATTCAGAACGCCCCTCGGTGTCTTCTGCTACACGGTGATGCCGTTCGGTCTGAAGAACGCAGGTGCCACATACCAACGAGCGATGACTAAGATTTTCCAGAAACACCTCAGGAAAACAGTTGAATGCTACGTTGACGATTTAGTGGTAAAAAGCCGCAGCAAAGAAGATCACATCAAGGATTTAAGAACAATGTTTGATCTCATGCGGAGTCATCAATTGAAGATGAATCCCACAAAATCCTTCCTCGGAATGTCCAGCGGAAAATTCCTTGGATTCGTCGTTACCACCAAGGGTATACATATCGACCCAGACAAGGTAAAGGCGATAAATGAATTACAACCCCCGAAGAATCTAAGAGAACTCAGAGGATTGCAAGGGCGTTTGGCGTATATCCGGAGATTCATTTCAAATCTTTCTGGGAAGTGTCAACCATTCTCTAAGCTAAACAAGAAGGGCGTATTGTTTATTTGGGACGATGCTTGCCAGAAGGCATTCGAAGATATCAAGGCGTATCGATGAATCCCCCTGTTCTTGTTGCACCAAAATCAGGTAAACCGTTCTTGATTTACATCAAGGCGATGAACCATTCGGTAAGTGCTTTATTAGCACAAGACGATGATAATGGTCACGAACAGGCAGTTTATTACCTAAGTCGGACCTTGATAGGCGCCGAGTCTCGGTATCAGATGATCGAGAAAGAATGTCTCGCATTGGTGTTCGCAGTACAGAAGATGCGACATTACTTGGTTGGCCAGACGATTTACGTCATTGCCAATGTTAATCCGGTACGGGTGTTCATGACTCAACCAGGTTCGATGAATTGGCGGTTAGCAAAGTGGGCCCTTCTTTTGTCCCAGTATGATCTGCACTTCAAACAGCAGAAGTCGGTCAAAGGACAAGCGATTTGTGACCTTTTGGCGGCAAGCCCGACAACAGATACGGTTGAAGTATACGATGACTTGCCGGATGAAACCCACGAGGTTAATACCACGTCACACCAACAAGTATGGCAGTTATACTTTGATGGTGCTTCGAGAGCAGTTAATAAGGCAGTAACCCCTGGATGTCCTAAGGTCACTTCCGGAGTTGGAGTTGTCTTAGTTTCCCCAGGGAAGCACGTGATACCTCGAGCTTATTCACTAACGAGTCCATGCTCTAACAACGTAGCTGAGTATAATGCACTCCTCATAGGACTCAGTTTCGCCAAAGAGCTGGGGGTCGAATATCTCGAAGCCTTTGGAGATTCTCAACTGATTGTCAACCAAGTTCGTGGGGAGTATGAAGTCAGGAACCCGGATCTGATTCCATACCACCAGGAGGCCGTCAGAATGGCAGATTCTTTTGAAGAATTTTACATTAAATACATCCCGCGTCTGCAGAACGCTTATGCAGATGCACTGGCAGCACTAGCAGTATCACTCGCGCAACCGCCCGAAACTGAACTGCTAGTCACAGTAAGATCACACCAACTCTGTGTACCCATATACGATATGGATATCGAAGAGGAGGAAGATAGAAACGTAAACGCCAAAGAGGTGAACTCAACCCAAATCGGGTCCGAGTCCCGAGACTGGCGTTTTCCCATCATCGATTACGTCCAATACGGTATCTTGCCGGAGGACGTAAAAGAAAAAGAATCTATTCGTCGAAGAGCACCACGGTTCTTTTACAATACCGAGACCCGTACGTTATATCGCCGGGGGTATGATGAGTTGCTTCTCCGATGCCTTTCGAACGAAGAAGCAAAAGAAGTTCTTAAGGAAGCACACGAAGGAGAATAGGGCGCACATCAGCCTGGTCCCAAGCTGTATGATCGAATCAGAAGAATGGGATATTTCTGGCCAACAATGGTTCGTGACGCGATCGAGTACGCCCGAGAATGTCACGCTTGCCAGGTGCATGCGAATTATATGCACCAACCACCGGAGCGATTACACACATCAACCACGTCTTGGCCATTCGAGACATGGGGTATGGATATTGTCGGCCCTATCTTTCCTCCTTCAGTCAAAGGTGATCGATTTATTCTCGCCATCACCGACTACTTTTCAAAGTGGGCTGAAGCCATTCCGCTTAAAGAAGTGAAGACGAACAATGTCATCAACTTCATCAAGCATCATGTCATATACCGACACGGCGTGCCGAGGCGGATCATTCATGACAACGGTCCGCAATTCATAAGCAACGCCTTCATCAGGTTCTGTGACAAATTCAAGATCCAAGATGTTTCGTCAACAGCTTATTACCCCGCTGCGAACAGGTTAGCTGAAGCTTTCAACAAGACGATCATCAAGATTCTGTCAAAGCTCGTGAAAACCAACAAGCGAGATTGGGACGATAAACTCGGAGAAGCACTCTGGGCTTATCGCACTACTATACGTACACCCACGAGAGCTACCCCATATTCGTTGGTATACGGATGTGAAGCTATGCTACCCCTGGAAATTCAAATCCCCTCCCTTCGGATCGCTCTCGCAACGGAGATGACGACCGAAGAGCAGCATCAGAAGCGTCTCGAAGAACTCGAAAGGCTGGACGAAAGGCGCTTGGAAGCTCAACAACACATCGAGTTCTATCAGGCCAGGATGTCCAGAGCTTTTGACAAAAGGGTTCGCCAAAGAAGCTTCAAGGAAGGAGATCTGGTCCTCGCTGCTCGTCGACCAATAATCCTCACCTCTAAGAAGAAAGGTAAATTCGAACCTAAGTGGGAAGGACCATTTGTAATAGACACAGTTTATTCAAACGGTGCTTACCGCTTAATTTCTTTAGAGGGTATCAGGCAATTAATGCCAATAAATAGGAAGTTCCTGAAAAAGTACTATCCCTAGTACGTTCAGGACAACTCATTTATCGGGAAGTTCCTTGAAGAATATTACACTTAATATTCTAGAGAATAACCCAAATTTATTTTTCCACCAAAATCCCTCACTGATCGATTTCAATTGACAGTGGGTCCACCGAGAAAGTCCTCTTTCAGTCCGGAGTCCTCTTTCAATAAACGAAAGAACTCCATTTCTTTCTCTTTGGTTAAACTGTCGCATGGTTATAACCGAAGTTGAAATTTCACTTCGATAAACGAAGAGCTCATTTTTCGATCAGATAACCAATCCTATAAAAGGTAAGTTTATCTAGATCTTCCGGATTCTCGGAGTGGAGATCCCACTTCTAGTTTCTTTCTTTCCCTGGAAATAGAATATAAAATTCTTCCTTTCCAGAATCAAGGAACAGAATATAAAATTCTTCCTTCCTTGCTCGGGAAACAGAATATAAAATTCTTCCTTTCCCACACCAACTCTTTTCCAATTTAGGATTCATCCTAGGAAGTTTATCCCGAATCCTAAGAAGGGATAAGTCTGCGCCTAACACGCGCTATCGGTTTAGTCTTTTTCCGATTGAAAAAGACACCAGAGTTCGATTCTGGGGTATTTTATCCTGAAACCTAAGCAAGGATAAGTCAGCGCCTAACACGCGCAGCCGGTTAGTTCTTAACCGTTAAAAAGAACACTCGTCCACATATTCAACATTGTGGCTGGTTGTTATTAATAACACCAAAATCCGTGCCTCACACGCGTGGGGAATTTCATCCTGAATCCTAAGAAAGGATATGTCGGCGCCTAATGCGCGCCGCCGGTTTAATCTCTACCCGTAGAAAGAGATACCAGAGTCTGACTCTGGGGACATTTATCCCAAAGCCTAAGTAGGGATAAGCCAACGTCTAAGACACGTTGCTGGGTGGCCTATTCCCATAACAATGGCAAAGTCTACATATTCCAAGTTGTAGCACAAAGTCTAAGGGAGTTCATTCCCTTAGCACAACGTCACATGCGGAACGGATTAAAACAATTCGCATGTAAGCCCGACTCAAACGGTAGTCGGTAAAAGCACATCAAATCCGTTAAAGGCTGAGGATTTGCTAAAAATCCTAAGTCAACGTCTCATACACGTTGCTGTTTAGTCTTTTCACAAGAAAAAGACGAAGTCTACGTATTCAATATCGTAGTACTAAAAGGGTTAACTCTTTTAGCTTAACGTGACGTGCGGAACGGATTTAGACAATCCGCACGCTAGCCCGACTCAAACGGTAGTCGGTAAAGGCTAATCAAATCCGTTAGAGGCTGGGGGTTGACCAAAAATCCTAAAGCCAACACCTCACACGTGTCGCCGGGTAGCCTATTCCCGTAACAATGGCGAAGTCTATGTATTCGACATCATAGCACAAAGTCTCAGAGAATTCAATCTCTGAGCATAACGTTATATGCGAACGGATTTAAACAACTCGCATGCTAGCCCGACTCAAACGGTGGTCGGTAAAGGCATATCAAACCCGTTGATGGCTGAGGGTTTGCCAAAAATCCTATGAGTATTGTGGTCAATCATTTCAAACGGAATGACGAATCATAATAAAGATAAAAAGACCAGTGTCACTAAAAGAGAAGTAAAAGTCAGAGTACTCAGTAAACAAAATCATACATCATGCCCATGGTCAAAAATCTGCTGACTAATCTTAGACAGCTTCTCATCATAAGCTTGTCTAAGCTCAGCTCTGATAGAATCCTCAGTGGTGGCTGAAGTCTTCGAAGCAATCTCCTCTGTCTCGACTAGCTTCTGCCTCAAGGATGTCAACTCATCAGATACAGCAGTGCAGGTCTGCTGAGCCTGTGCTCTCGTCATCTGAAGAATATCCATGGCCCCCTCCTTCTCACGGAGTGCTCTTCTGAGCTGGTCTATCTCGGTCGCACAAGAGGTAACAGAAAGGTCGAGCTCGGCAAGCGAAGACAATCTAGCAGTAAGGTCGGTCCTAACTCGATCTACTCGGTCCCGCTACTCGGTCCCGCTGCATCTGAATCTCGAGCTCAGCAACCATCTGAGTCTCGCGCAGTGACTGTAGGTGAGCATCCAGCTCAACAGCAATAAAGGAGGAGGCACCTGCATCCCGGAGCTCACAAAACGTCTGAAGCTCACGCTCTAAACAGTCGAGGTCGTCGACTATAGCCTTCGCCAGATCTGGATATCCTGCTTCTCTTATTGAATTAATTCTGGGATCTAGGAAAGGCTTGAACTGGGGAAGGGAAAGTCCATCGTGGAAGAGCTTGCCAATCATAGCATTCACGAAGGAGAAGAAGGAGCAGACTTCTATACAGATGACGATCTTCTCAGGATCGTTATCTGATAGCAACTCCTTCACAAGGACATGGAGCCGAGAAGAAACCCCTACACAAAGAAGGAAAAATTCGTCAAAAGTGGCCTTGAGAAATAAATGAGTAATACTTTCAGTTACTTAATTCATACCTTCCCGAGCCGCTGAGGGTAGTGGTGAAGATGTGACGGCTGCAGATGTATCAACTGGCGGAGTTGGTCTCGCAGCTGGTTCAATAGGATTTTCCTCAGCAAAAGCTCCTGTCAAATTCAAAACGGAATTCACAGAGGCGTCTCATTATAGCTGTATTAGTCAAAATTGGCTAGTCCTATAATTAACTCAAAAAGAGGCACATACTTTCGAAGGAACCATCCTCGGGATTTTCAGCGAAAGCGGGCTCAGAAAACATATCCCCTGGTAACTGGTCATCGATCTGAGGAGAGCTATATATGTAGCGCATCATAGGAGTGTCCGCAAACAAGCTTCCCTCGTCAAAATCATCAATGGAGAAATCTGACATAAAAGAATGTAAGTGCCAAAGAAGAATGAAGAGACCACAACCAATGGGAATGAATTACCTTTCCTGGGCGCATCAGCCTCTTCATTTCCAAGATTCGCCTCCTGCAAATTATCTGAAGGAGCAAGAAGCAGAAAACAGTTAGAGGATACCCCAAATTCATTAGTGTATTATCTAAAGAAATACGCTGTCAATGTTAGATGTACCTTGATTCACGGAATCAGGTCCTACATTGACCTCCTCTCTGATGTCAGCAACCCCTATAGGCCTCTCTACAGGGGGTGGTGGGTCAAACTCATCGGGAGATACAGGAATAGGATCGGGACTCTCTCCACGCACTCCTATATAGAGATGGAAAAGTATAAGTCAATGTGCTGAATAACCAAGGAAATGGTCCTCGGGATAGATGTTACCTCTGTCACTAGCAGGATCATCACCAGCCAGATCCATATCTGAGGCTCGGGAAGCTGCACGTGGCTTACGGGCCAATCTCTTCCGCCTAGCAATGGGGATCGAAGGTCTCGCCCGGGGAGGAGGACGGAACTCTTCATCCTGGTCGGCTGTGGTCCCTGAAACATCAAACCACAGTTAGTTCAATGATTCTGGAAGACAGAAGAAAAGATGAAGTACAAACCTCGCTCAGAAGAGTCATCATAATCTTCAGGATCTCCGCCTGAAGCCTCGTCTGTGGAATGGAATGTCTTCTGGCCCTCTTCATCAATCTGGCGAGTCTTGTTCCGTATCCTCTGTGCTCGAGCGTTCTCCCGAATCCTACGGGAATCAAGCTGAGAAGCCTCCTCAGCCTCTATCTCTACAATCGGCTTCACGGGGACAGTCTTGTTAGCTGCTAATAACCACTTGCAGCTCAAGAAAGTAAGGTTCAACTGCTGGTCAATACTCGGGAGGCTGAACTTAGCACCGGTACAGCCAGTCACGGTCCACAACCATGCACGGAGACCGTCTACCAAACCACTATGGGTCCGAAACTGCTGACGAGGATTCCCGACGTAGAGCTGATCATAGCCAAACTGGCGAGCAAATCGGCAAGGTAGATATGGCTCTATGAAGCACTGATCCCTCACCCGGAAGATCAGATAGCCGGGCCTAATGTTCACTAGCCAGTTGAAGCAGCCGATGTCTAAGTGAGTCCGGTACTCTCTCGTCTTCTCATCATCTATCAAGCACTCGCCGTATCGGTCGGAGAACTGCGGAAAACAAGTAGAGAATGCCCAACACTTGTGGACCTGCAGCTGCTGTCTGACGTCAGAGAATCCGCGACCGTCTCACCTGCCATTCTCAAGCAATTGTAGCAGGGGAACAGAGTGGTCTATTGTGTTCGGCACTGACATCATGTCTGAACGGTGAAGGACGAACCAAGCCATCAAATAAGCATATGGAAGCTCCACCTTTAGAGTGGGAATCTGACCTGGCGAATCGGTTTCCTTCCGTGTGAAGGCACTGGAAAGCTGTCGAAGTCATCGATGAATGTTAGTCACCATCGCCGGAAGAAGGGAAAGATCTTTCTTATAGGCGAGCTGAACCGCTGGGTAAAGTACCTCCAGTGGCAAGGCGTCGCAAGACTGATATGAAACCACACACTTCTTCAACCAGATAGCAAGAAAGCCGGCAAGAAGAGTCATCAGTCGGATCGGGGCGGTCGCATGCCATAAGAATGACCTGAACTTGGTCCCTGCGGAGAAACCACCCTCAGGACTGCTAGCGGTATAAGAATGAGAGTCGGTCTTCTTCATTAGATTATTCACCTCTGAGGGAGTGAGTGTGGCTAACTCACGAATATCCTCGCCGGAGCTGCTCTCCAGATTCCTGAACAGATAATTGGCAAACTGCCTCAGACTCACACATACCTTGGTTCTCTTTGCTAAAGGCTCAGACTGCGCCAAAGCAATATGGTAATGACAAGTGAGGTCCCATAGGGTCTCATAACGGTCGGGCATGCGATCCTTCAGCTGGCTTAACTCATGATTAGAGGGAAAGTACTCCTAGTATAGCATCTGTCCCATGGGCAATCCGGAAATCCTGTGCATCTCATGAAGAGCCAAGCCCAACTCCCCTTGCCGGGTCAGAAAAGTGTTCGAGTCTGGATTATACAGCTCGAACAAAGCACAAAAATGCCTCAAACTGATTGGCAAGCCATACATGGTGGCACGGATAGCTGCATATAAGCCACAAGCGTGCAACTCTTCGCCCCATCGGCTCAAGACATATGTCGTCATACGGGTCCACCAAGACTTGTCCGAAGAGTGGACCCAACCATAAAACCTATGACGCATCGCGGACATCTCACGTCCTAGAGCAGCAAGACGGTTCCTCAAAGTAGAAGCGGTGGCGAGGAGCTCGTTACGTGGTGGCGCATCTAGTCCCACTACTCCGGGATGCAATCCAGTGATGTGACTCTTGCTCGAGCCAGGAGCTGCCTGATGGGTGATGTAGCCACAATGGACACTCTCATGATCTTCCGTCAAGTGCCACGACATCTCCCGTGTCATAGCCTGACGCCTGAACTCAGTCAACGAACGATGACGAGGAATCTCCGGTAAGTACATGAATCTGCTGCCAATCTTATGGAGCCACTGCTCAGCATCAATGAATACGGCATCTGGATCGTCGACAGAATCGCCAAACAAGAAATCGCTCTTCCGAAGAGGCTGGGTAGAGCTGGCGTCCTTCACGAAAGGTGCATCTGTAATCAGCTGGCGAAGAGTTCGATGCCCACCTTCCTTCACCACTTGGGTAACCTCAGTAGATGTGCCCGAAACAAACTGAGGAGTAGCTGGAATAGGAGAAGGATCGTCGGAAATCGAGTAATACTCACCACGACGCCCATATACTGCGTGGGACGAGAATGAGCCAGAAGGGTACCCCACTGCAAAATAGACAATCAAACACTGGTTAGTCTCGATTATAAAAGGAAATTGAACTCATCTTACAAATAGCTAAGATAGAGTCATTGCCTTATAAAGGGTGAGACGATTTGGCCACATTGTGCAATCACAAAATAGGGTATGTCGACAACATATCCCTGCCTTATAAAGCGTAATGTAGCGTCAAATCGCCCCCTTTAATTTTGAGATATGGTTTTGACCAAGCAAAACATATCTTTAAAGCGTCGATCCTCGCCAAGGAGAATCGAGGCTCTTCCCGATTGCCTCGCCAAGGAGAACAACGTGGGGTAAAATGGGACCAATTTGTAAATTTACAAGAAAATAGGGACTAATTTGTAAATTTCTAAATACTGCCAAAAATAGCTCACCAGCATAGGAGGGAGGCGCGCCATCAGCCGGCATAGCAGGGGAACGACCTCTCGTAGCGCGCGACATGACAAGCTGCAAAATAATTTAAAAGAGGTCAGATCTAGAAAAAAGACCACTTTTTTATCAGATCTACCCCCTTGAAAGATTAACTCGAGGCATCAAATCACACCTTCAACCCTCACATGCGATCCCACAAGTACATAAATTAAACTGAGCATGAAAAAGATCAAAATTGTGGAGGATTTACCTGAAGAAAGGCTCGAGATCCAATAAAGATGGGATCTTTTAGGAAACTTTCACCACGTGCTCGAGGGGCCTGAGAGAAATTCTAAAAAATGGTTTTTCGAGGGATTTTTCAGTCCAAGATCAAAAGGAAGCCTAGATCTGGGACAACTATCAAAGTTTCGAGGAGAAAAGACGCTCGAGGGAAGAGAAAATCAAAAAAGAAGGTTGAGGGGGGGCCGGCCCTAGAGAGGAGAAGAGGAAAAGGAGAAAAAGAAAAAATGGACCCCTTTTTATAAGGTGAACCAAGTTGAACCGAACCGGACCAAGTTGAACCGAACCGGACCAGTCCAAATCAGTTCAAAAGAGACTGAATTAAGCGTCGAAACGACTTCAAATCAACTGAGAGTCTCATCCTTGGTTTATGCCTGTCTCTCCCGCACGTTCGGAAGGAACGAAAGAAGTTTTTTTCGAGTCAAATTATTGCCTTTTTTGGCTCATTTTCAAGCCGGTTCAGCTCATTTTGAGCACGAAAATACTCCAATAAGGTATACGAGTATAAACTATTCCCTATTTTTATTGAGAAGTTCCTGGAGAATATTTTTCTAAAAATATTCTTAAGGATAACTCAATAACACGACGCCGGACAACGCGTCACAAATGAAGACTCAACGCCAACAATCGAGGGTTAGTTGTACGTCGAACCAATGAGCACGAGCTAAAAGATTGGAAAATCAGGAATCGACTTCAAAGTTCAAATTCCGACAACGGTCAGACAATAAATGCAGCACCGGAATCCTTACAAGCATTCGACAAAGCACCGAATAGCCTGAAGGAGTGAAGGAATACAGAACAAAAGTCGTTCCAGGTCCCGTTACACCGACAAGGAATAGGGGCAATCATATCCAAAGCATTCCAGACTCTTCTATAAAGGAATGAGGCTGGAACGCTTTGGAGGGGGTATCTGTAGGCATATAAAACTGCCTATAGGTCCCTTAGCATAGCTCGACACAAGGAACCGACAAATCAACGGACGTTCGAGCGACGAAACAAGCCAACGAGGCGATGAGGCACGCAAGCAATGGGATGCGTTCGCGTGTGGAACCCATCCAACGGTTCAGAAAGTTAACGAGTCGTCCAACAACAAAACGGACTTGAACTCAAACACCGAGGCGGATTTACTGCCAAATGAGGACTCGGGCTATCAAATCAAGAACCCGAACAAATCAAACAAACAACCGAATCACGGACACAACCGAACAACGGGAAAACGACGGAAAACGAAACACACCCGGGGACTCGGCTCGAGCCGAGCCAACCCGGG
>BQKN01058695.1:0-10898 GCA_022839385.1 Asparagus kiusianus | reverse complement strand
ATGTCAAAACATCAAAATTCAAGTATCTCATGTTTTGGACATATTTGCAAAATGATGATATTTTACAAATGGGAGGTGATTTTTGAAAACCAGATTTTGTAGCATATTTATTATCATGTTTATAATCATTTCCCAAAGTTTTATATTTTTCTGATTTTATTTGCTATTTTTAAAGGCAGTTTGAAAATCACATTTTTGTTTCAAAACAGGCTGATAACCTGTTATCAGTCGGCTGATGTGTTGACTAAAGAAATCGCCTAGAACAACAAATAGTTTCTATTTTATTTTGGTCGACTGACCAGTCGACTGATGAGATCATCAGTCGACTGATAAGGTCGTCAGTCGACTGATAAGGTCGTCAGTCGACTGATGAGCTGGAAAATGCCTCTAACAGTCAGCTTATCAGTCGACTGATAGAAGCCGTCAGTCGACTGATGGAAGCCGTCAATCAACTAATGGCACAACGGCTAGTTTTTTCAGCCTTTGTCATGTTTTGATTTTTTGGTCTTTTAGTTGGGTTTCTTGATCTTTGGGGTTTCCTATAAATACCCTCTTATACCCAGCTCTATTTTAACAACTAAGAATATTTTAAAACAAGTTTAACAAGGATTTAAAGTTTGTTTTAGTTTGTTTAAAAGAGTGTTTAAGAGTTTTGTTTGTGAAAAAATCTTCACAAGAGCAAAGAGGAGATCATCCTTTGGTGTTTGAGCTTCAACTCATCTCTCTCTCACTCTTGTCATTTATTGGAGAAGTTTTCTAAACTCAATCTAGCTTTACATTTATATTGTTTGATATTAATTCATTAAGCTAGTGTTTATATTGAGTTTAGTTGATTTTATTTACTCATTGTTTACACACACAACCATTGAGCTTATTGTATTTTCATACGTTGTATAATTTGGGTTGTGGGGTTTGTGTGACATTGAGTGTGAGCTTACGTTGTGTTCTCATCCATTATAGAGAACAATTTATTTGTTGAGTGCCTAAATTGTGAGGTTCACTTTATAATACACTAGTACACCAAGAGGAGTATGTGGTGAGAGACGGGGCCATCCCAAGAGGAGTGGGGTAGGTGGTAATGCCTAGAGAGAGAGGTTGTAATTCCTAACATTTGAGGGAGACACGGGCTAGAGACCAACACTTGAGGTGGTAGTTAGTGTAGTCACATTGTGAGATTGTGAATGTTGATCGGTGAGCGTTGAAAACCGATATTGTGTGGTGTAAACGTTTTTCGGGTAAACGTAGAAAACCCGATGTGATAGTGGAGATCTCCTCGAGGTGAGGAGCGGAGACGTAGGTCGTGGGGACCAAACTCCGTGATCATATCGTTTGTTTGCGTTTGTCATTGGCATTCTTTTATATTTGTGCTTATCATTTATATTGCCTTTGTCAATTACTTGTTGTTTATATTGCCCTATCTCTTTAGTAGTTTGTTTTACCCTTGCATTATTTGTATGTCCTTGCATATGTATCTTGTCATATATCATACTTGCTAGGATATTTGTTACGTAAGTTTTATTTAGCATTAGATTAGCATAAACCCTATTCACCCCCCCCCCCTAGGGTTTTTTCCTAATGGCATTAGGATACTTTCACATTGAAAATCGACATTGTGAGGTGTAAATGTTTTTCAGGTAAGCGTAGAAAACCCGGTGTGATAGTAGAGATCTCCTCGAGGTGAGGAGCGGAGACGTAGGTCGTGGGGACCGAACTCCTTGATCATATCGTTTGTTTACGTTTGTCATTGGCGTTCATTTATATTCGTGCTTTTGTTTATATCACCATTGTCAATTGCTCTTTGTTTATATTGCCCACTATCGTGTTCATCTTGTTTATGTTTATTTCACCCTTGTGTTAGTTTCATATCCTTGCATATATATCTTGTAGTATATCTAATTTGCTAGGATATTTGTCAATAAGTTTTAATTTGGCATAAATCAGATAAGATTAGCATAAACCGTATTCACCCCCCTCTAGGGTTCTTTCCTAGTGGTATCAGGGTACTTTCACCCACAGCGTTAGGGCCATCTCCAGTATTTTTATCATCGGGAGGGGTATCGATATTAATATTCTCCTACACTTTTGAGTCTTTATCTATCTGATTGGTAGTGTGGCGACGACTAGATTCACCATGTGGATTTAACAACTCTTGGAGTTGCTGGGCATGTAAATCCTTGACCCGTTGTACGGCCATCTCCATCTTGATTTTGAAATCCTCCTTCAGTTTAGCCAAGGCTTCTTGAAAGAGTTGAGCCATCTGCTCAGTAGTGATCATGAATGCTTCTCGAGATCACCCTGTACTAGACACAGTGTTATCAGAGCTAATTGCAGGGCATGTATCTGATGTCTCATCATCTGAAGATCATCCTCTACTCGGTCTAGGTCTGATTGTCCCGGACCATAGCCATGTGAGACACTAAGATGCTCCAGGGAAAGGATCGGGACTGGAACACCGAGTTGACTTCCCCTTATTGGTCATGTTGATAGTGACCTTCGAGAATCTATTAGCTTGACTGGTTGATCCTATTTTGCGGAATAACCTTGATTTGAGTTTAGACGCTTCTGTGGAGATCCTTTCAAATACAGAGACCCTTCGTGGAGCGGTCTTAGGGCAGCTACATACTAATAGTACTGTCCTGATTAATCTCTCACAAGGACAGTGAGAGTCCTTTTCTAGGGTATTTCTCTTTTGAGACTTATCCCCAGCCCAATAGTATAACTCATCGGCGTTATGGTAAGAGCTACCTATCAGCTGTTCTTTTGTTCTTTTAGGTATAATGATGTCATCTGTCAGACGCGTCTTCTTCTGATTAGGTGACGCCTTGTTGGAGTTCACAGGAGTCGCTCGTTTGGAATCACACCTTCATAAGGGTGAAACCCTAACGGGCTTCTGGTTTTTCACACGTACCCCCAAGTGGGTGGTTACAGGAATCAACTTGTTTGGAGGTTACTTATGACCCCTGGTCTAGATGGTTGCTCGGGAATCATTCATCGGACCCAAGCGTTCCTTAACAGAAAATTTGTCCTGATCTTCAGGTAGAGGACCAAGGAGATTCTTTAGCGGAATTCTAAACTTGGAGAGATCCACGGTGTCGTAGGGTTTCACCGAAGGTGCGGGAGCAGAAGGAGCAGAATCTAAAATCGACTAAGGCTAGGGAGTAGCCTTGGAGCTAGAACTGAGTGAGAGACATGACTGGTGTCTCTTGTCAGGTAAAGGTGCCTTAATTATCTTCAATGCAGTTTTAGGCGCTGTCTTGGGCTTTGGCATCCAAACCTATTTAGAACTTTGTGAATCTTTGACCACCTCTTATTTTTATAGTTCTTGTGCCTTTTGTACAAGGATCCGGGCATGCGCAAGAAGTACGCGGTGCTTCTGGATGCGCTCCTCAAGAGTAGAACGGGTTTATTTAACACGAACCTATTTGTTAGTTAGCGGTTGGGAGAAGGAACCCGACGCTTGCTGCGACGATGGCTTAGCCACTTGGCGCCTTCTAAACTTTAGATCCGCTTGGTAGCAGAGTCCGTCTACTTATTCCAAAGCTTTGGCGAATTGGCAGGCAAGATGTTGGCGGCACCTCTGACGAGCCCTTTCCGTCAGCATCGGTGCGCCTTCGAGGGGCAACTCCATGACCTTTGAGGAGTTATCACGGTGTCAGATATGGCTTCCTTGGAGGCTGGAGAGGAGTATTCCATAGCATTCAGGTGAAGATTATCACCCCGGATTTTTAGATCTGAAGGCCAAATAACCTTCTTCGCAAAAGTGGTCTTACTGTGCTTGTAGGGAGAGGAAGATCTGGAGGAGGAGGAGGAGACGTACTCCTCGAACTTCTACTAGTCGAATTCGTATTCTATCTCTTCATCCACAGGGATCTTGATCAGCGGCTGTAGCACGACAGCCTCGGTAGCGAGACTGTTGGCTCCCACTGTGGTCGCCAGCGTGTTCGCATCGAAAATTGGTTTGTTCATTGTTCATTGTGAGACTTATTACAACTTCAGTCATTACAATAAGTTCAAAAAAAGAAAGACTTTTTATAAGTCTTCTTACACAATGAAAATAAAAACATTACAACTTTCCTAAGAACACATGCAGAGAGATTGTTTATCGGTCTTTTGCTTGCATGAGATCTTTGCCGGTGCCGGGATTTATCCATAGACCACCAACTAATCAGATCCGAATAAAGATTCCGTTACCTCATAAAGGAGATAAGAAATTAAATTGACTATCTCGGCAATAGTGAGACAATCAATCTTCTCGAAAATCACAGCTAGGTGCAATCTCAAGGGAAATAGATGAACTGGATACAGATTTCTCGAACTCTTCCTCTTTTTGTGCTGAAGAACTCACCAAGATCTCTTCCTCCTCTCTGAAATCCGTGATTCTCACTCTTCAATTCGATAGGGCTTCGCCGAGACTTGAGAATTCCAGCTCATTATAAATGAAGGCCCTAGAGCCATATTTATAGGCTTCAGAAGCTTTGTTTTTGGATAAGAATGGCTGATTTTCTCTTATCTTTAGTTGTAACCACTTAACCATATTCTAAGATAGCTTCAAATCAGTTGGAGAGGCTTTGGGCTAAAGAAATCCTGAAATCTTATTGAAAAACTGGTTTCTAGGCGGTTAACGGTCGAAAAACAACGTTTCTGGGTACGAGACAGACTTCGTGTCTCGGCCTTGGCCGATACACAAAATGCGTTTTAGTTTTGTCCGAAACGCCATTTTAGCGTGCCTTGACTGTTTTTCATGTAATTTCCAAGTCTGATCTCGAAATGACGCAATTTAAAATGCATTGGAAATCCGAAGAAGAGATCTACAATATCTCGTGGGTGAATCACATGTGGGGTGGACAAGATATGAGTGACGCTTCGTCTTTTATGGGTGAAATGCAACTCCCGATCGAATCGCCTTTTCTTTATTCTGCCACCCTGTTGATTCGTACGCTTCGTCGACTCGCTTCATGCGCTTGTTGACGTCAGATAATTCCCCTTGACTCAGATAATGACGTTCATCATATTTTCCTTATCTCGAGCTGCATACGGGATCCTATATGTAATTTTTGACGCCTACAAGAGGTCGAGAGTCTCCAAGGGCAAATCAGTTGCCCAAACATCTGAGAAGGAGGAGGCCGCTTTTCGTCATTCGGGGGTAAAATTTTCTCACTTGATCAATTCAAAAATTAAAGTTTTGCCTTATTTTCTCTCCTTCGCGAGGTATTTGAGAAGAGCTGATATCCTCCTTTATGAGGATCGATGCTTAATAAGAGTATTTTGCTTGGCCAAAACACATCCTAAGATGAGAGAGATAGTTTCACACTATCTCGCAACTTGCAAGGTAGAGTGCACTGTCCTACAATTTGCGGGACAATGTACACTATCTTGCATGTGCGAGACAGTTGTCACTGTCTCGCAAACTGCAAGAGAGTGACCCTGCCTTGCAAGTTTGCAAGATCAGTTGAACTCCCTCTTTTGCCTTATGAATTTTCTTTAACTGCTTCTGACATATCCTCTTTTGTTCCTTGCAGTTATTTTCCCGTCGACATCATTTTCTACCAGAGAAGTACCTGACTGCTCAAGTGATTAGACCAACTGATGAAGCTGGTGTGTCAGTGACCATTAAATCTAAGCAAACTCTAGTGGTCCATCAAGTTGAATTATCGGGGATAGGGCAAGAGAGCCAGCCTGAGGGCTCCTCTGCTGGAATCGGTACCTTCTCTCTTGTGGACATTTTAAAGTCCCAAGCATCAGAAACGTCATTAATAACTTCTGAAGTGCTTACTTCCTCATCTTTTCTTTCAGCGTCTCCTTCATTGTTATATGATTCTATTAAAGCACTCATGTCAGATGAAGATCAACAGAAGGCTGTGATCTGCACGGAGCTTTGTAGCTTCGCCTCTTTCCTGAATTTGATGATCGACAAAGTCCTTCAGAAGGGATTGCCCTTCAACACTTTCAAACGATTCCTTGATCAGCATGTGTTAAATATCCTGGAAGAAGGATATGTAGACCTAGCTGATTCCATTACAACAGACTTGGATCAATTAGAGTAGGAACTTCAAGAGCTGAAGGAACTCGAGACTTCTAAAGAGCCCAATGCTCATTTTCGAGAAGATCGAGATGTACCCACATCATTTCACTTCTTAATGTAGTGAGAGGGACTAAACTTTGGCTTTGTCAATTATGTTGGTCATAGTAGGCCACTTTCATCCTTACAATAGGAATAGGGAGAATGATATTTTGGGCTTGGATCTCTAGCATGGAACCAAATGGAAGTATCACCATGTTGGTAATGATTTTCTTTTGCTTAGGTTTGAGCTTTAGAATTCCTGACTCGACAAAGATCTGGATTTTATCCTTGAGGATGTAGTAATTCTTTGTCAGGTGTCCCAACATTCTATGATAAAGGTAGTAGTTAGGGTCGTCGGTCTTTTCGACTTCTTCAGGGCGTCGAGCTTCAGGAAGTTTTAACTGATTCCCCATGTTGAGTACATGAAAGATGGCGATTAAGTGCTCATCTTTGATTGAATAATTGCGCTTAATGTTCTTCCTCTGTTCCCTTTTCTAGTTGTTGGGATTTTGAACCCTAACTGTAAAAGTCTCTTTAGCTTTCGATTAAGAAGTCTTCCCTTGTTTTCCTTTGTTGCCTTTAAAATTGGCGTGGGGCTCGAACTTATTGAAACGTTCTAACGATTTTTCTACTATATCATCTTGTTCCATCAAATCCTTTCATGTATGGGTAGTAACGAAACCTATATGAGCTTCAATGTATGCTATAAAATTGTGCCGATAAGTTTAAAGTAACATTGGAAGAGGCATATCTAGACATCACAATGTTAGATTGTGTTATCTTTCAATGTATTCTCTGACCGCTTAATTTCCATTCTACTTTTGAGAAAGAAGTTTGGCTATGATAAATTCAAATTATTCCTCTTAAAATTATGAGAGGAACTTTATTTCTAAATCCGCCCACGAACTTATTGAACCCTCGTGCAATTTTTGGAACCAATTGAAGGCTACCCCCTAAAGGGTGCCAATGAAAAGTTGTGCCTTAATGGCGTCATTACCCACTATATTCCCAAGTTATTGGTAAAAGTAGTAGATATGTTGGTTTAGAGAATCTTTACCATCAAACCTATATAATGTTGGCGGCTTGAATTTCATCGGATAGGGAACCATATCCCACTTGATGAGATAAAGTCGGATGATTCTTTTCATTAGTTTTACAGCGAGATTCCTTGACCACCACCAAAAATGGATGAAGAGGGAAACCTCTTCCGATGTTTGAATATAGGAGATTGTTTCTCTTTACGAGGTGAAAAGTGGCCCCACGGTGGGCGCCATTGTTGATGTTCTGTGACTCGGCAGCGAGATTAGTGGATAATCTCATATCATGCGGATGAGTACGAACAATGTGGGCTCCTTCGTTTCTCC
The DNA here is from genome assembly GCA_022839385.1 of Asparagus kiusianus. Classification (NCBI taxonomy): domain Eukaryota; kingdom Viridiplantae; phylum Streptophyta; class Magnoliopsida; order Asparagales; family Asparagaceae; genus Asparagus; species Asparagus kiusianus. The sequence goes on along the minus strand of BQKN01058695.1, from coordinate 3,473 downwards.
CTGCAATTCATCCCCTGATAGAGATATGTGAGATGCAAAATAGTCAAGTTAGAGGATCGGAGTTGGGTTCTCTGGTGATTCCTCCAACGATCAAGTCAGCATGGAGCTTGTGTGGAGAAGTATAAAGGTCATCTATTTATTAGCCATAGTTAGCTTACCTTGGCTAGTAGACAATGAGCCTATTTATACCTAGCTGACAGGGTTAGATGCGTGACTACAACTAAGTCCAACTGGCTGTTTCGACACTGTGTTGTGCAGGTGTCGATTGTAGAGCGGTCGAACTGTCTCGGAGTTGATGTGACGGTGATTGAGGAGGTATGGAGTGTGACGAGTCATGAAGACTCATGGTACGAACATTGATGATGATGGACAACTGCATGTGTGGAGTTCAAGGTCAAACTACCTCTTGATCCGACTCTGTGGGTGGGACGATAAGTACCGCCAATTTTGTTGGTCTTGCAAGTTATCGACCTATCGAAGAGCGTGGTTGACTCGAGTGATAAGGCAGTGCAAGAGCTCCTCTCGACTTGACCATACTTGAGAAAGGTCGAGTGCCACGGATGACCGAGTCCCCTTGGCTAATCTGACGATTAGCTAATAGGGGACACGTGCTGACTCCAAGAGGAGGATTAATACTTAGAGTAATTGATGTCATAACAATTATGATTCAAGGGATAGGAAAGAGGTATGATGAGTGATATATTTAGATTGTATCACAACTAACCACTAGATAAACACCAATTGTGATATAAAAAATACCCGTCTGTCCATATTGTTTGATAGTGGACAGGATCCAAGTCCTTTATTAAAGTGGAATTAAAAAGCTACGATCTTCAACAAATTATTACCTAATTTAAAAAGAACATTTTTCGAGTAAAGTTAACCGTTATATTGTCAAACATTAGCCCTTTATCATAAGATATATAAACTGTCTAAATGAAAGTCACAATATAAGATAAATACGTATCTCAGGAACTATGCATCACGTCCAAAAAATGCCAGTGCTCGGGTAGCTAATATGTGCATGTTCGCTACCTGTCTTTCTTGCGTGTCTTCCACTTCTTTCACATTTCCAAAAGCGCAAGCCAGATGCACGCGCCCCGTCAAATCAATCAAACATTATATACAAAGACGTAGAATGGAGATAGTTTCCAACTAAAGCCCAGCAAATTTTTTATGCAAGCAGGACTAGACAAATATTTGAATGGGCTCTTCTATTTGTCTCGCGGGATGGCATCACGCGGCCATCTCGCGTGAGACAATAGGGGGTGGCCCCCACAGCTGCTGTGGGCCCCCCCCCTGTTGAGATGGCCGCGTGATGCCATCCCGCGAGACAAAGATCATTTTCGTATTTGAATATAGACCTTTAAGCGGATTAAATCTGCTCCACTCTATTAAGGACAGCGACTGTTGTGGTACTATGAAATCCGAATTGTTCACGCTTCTCATTTTTATTTCACGTTTTATTGCTTATAATACAGTACCGCGCTTAAAGTTTGAGTGGTTACGCAGGACTTGGACGGTGTAGTGAAATGCACAATGAAGGACAGTTTCGGCATCTTCCGATAATTGTAGAGTTCCAATTTAAATGGATCTGGGATGCCTTTCTCGTCGTAAATCCTCATCTATTAGTCTTCTACTTGATAGCTTCTACCACGAACAAACTCAATCAAAATCATCAAATGTGATACCACGAACTTTTTCACAGATCGACCGGAGAACTAAAACGATCATCACCAAGGACCCATCAAGCAAATGATCCTCGATCTCTAAGGATCCACCAAACGAACAATTATCTTCACGGATCAAGCAAACAAACAATCATCTTCGCTATCTAACAAATGAATGATCTTTTTTAAGGATTTGCCAAACAAATGATCACTCTTTAGGGATCCACCAAAAAAATGAAGCCAATAAAATAACATTCATCGAACCAAACTTCAAATCAAACCCTAATTCAATCAAAATCTATTTTTCCCCGGTAGCTAATGATAGTCAAGGTTGCTAGAAGACAAGTCGGTGATAGCGATGGTGTCGACATGTTGCATAGGCGGTGTGAATGAAGGCAAATTGAGGTGACATAGGTGACAATATATATATACTTTTATGATTGAGTACTTGCACTAGAGAAAATGCAATTTTTACTTAATAAGATACTATTTACTTAATTGATATTTCTTAATTATGTAATTTTTTTTAATTTTTCAGGCTATCCATGCAAAAGATTAGGAGAGGGGTTAGCTAGAGTCTTCTTTTTGACAATGATTAGAGATGAAAGGATGTGTCTTTCCTGGACTTTTTTAATCTGCTTTAGATAGTTTCACGTATTTTTCTTTGGAACAATTGGGATATTAACTCTTGTTTTTAGTATTGAATATTTGAATATTGTGATAATTTATTTATTGATGTTATTAATGAATGGAGTTTTTGTTTTCCCTTTTATTAATTATTGTGTATCATAAAAATGTGAATCTCAGTGTCATGTTGAGAATAATATGAAGATTTTCTATGATAGTTGCCTATGAATAGAAAAATTATCATTAATATATATTAGAAATTTATAGTCTACAATGTGATTTTATAAACCTTATTTAGTACATCAACGAAGGAAAAGCACCATCGTTAATGGGTTACTAATTACCCACGATAAGGACTTCTACGACGGTATCCAACCATCATTAATAGGTCTTCAACGATGGAGATCTCACCCGTCGTTACATAACAACGACGGGAAGGACAAACCGTTAATTTACAGTAACGACGGGAAAAAATTCCGTCACTGATGGTAACGACGGTGATAATTACCATCGTAGATATGAACGACAGGAAAAATCCCCGTCGCTGATAGTAACGGCGGAGATAATTACCGTCACAGATATGAACGACGATAATATGTTCCGTCGTTATAGACTCTATAACGACGGGTATTATAACATTCGTGACCCTTTAGCGAAGAAGGGTTCAACGACGGGTGACGAATGGATTTTTTCCTGTCGTTAGCATACAATAACGAAGGTTTTTAACTCTTTAACAAAGGGAAATCCCTTCGTTAAAGACGTAATTTCTTGTAGTGAATGAATACATGTCTACTAGGGATGCCTATCTTGATCAGGGCCGGTTCTGTGCCTGTGCAGGGTGATCGACCGTACAGGGCCCCAAAAAATTAGGGGCCCCCAAAAAAATCCATTCACCCCTGATCTACCGTTCATTTACTATTCCAATTAGATCTCAGCCCTCCATTCAAACTCAAACACCCTAAAATCTTCAACCCCACACCCTCAGTAGCCAATCCCAAAACTCAGCCCCCAAAATCACCCCCTCTCCTCCGTCTCCTGACTCTCCTTCCTCTCTTCCGCCACAGAGTCACAGACCCCCCGACCCCCCGAATCCAATCGTCGACTCGCCGTCGCCTGAGCTCCCTCGATCCCTCCCCATCCAGAAGCAGGCAGTGAGGAGCGAGGCGAGCTCTCTGG
>BQKN01058693.1:0-13052 GCA_022839385.1 Asparagus kiusianus | reverse complement strand
CCTGGATTGGGTATGCTATGTTGCGACTTTTAGGGTTTATTCTAGATATTGTTTTTGATAAAAATGAAGAACAAATGATCAAATCATAGAAAATAAGAAGATTTTAATGTGGTTTGGCACTGTGATCACATCCATAAGACAACTGAAAATTTTCTTTATTACTTGAAGATGAAGATACAATAATTTTCTTTTTTCCTCAAGCACGGATACATATTTCAACTCGAAGGATTATTTGGTGTACTTCAAAGATTTTGGAGGAATATGGATTACAAGCAACTTCCATAGGCCTAGTCATTGCATAGAATAATGGCTACAAGCGGATAATTCTTGAAACTGATTCTTTGAAGGCCATTAAGTTGATCAACAAGAAAGAGGATACATATCTCTTTTGTTATAGATTGCCTCAAATACTAAAATCCATATTACTTTGGGAGTTTCTTTTTTTATGTTAGTTTGGTTTGATCAAGAGTTCTACTTACATTAAACTTTGCACAACCAACCATATTATAGATTTATTCCTACTTGGACTCTTGTTGGGGTTTAGGACATGTGGACTTCTATTGCTATTAGAACTCTTATTCCTTAGACAACAAGGAGTTGGGATCTTCAAGGCTATATAAGAACAGTCTTTCAAGCCAATTAGATGCATCAATCTTCATAGCACCAATCAAAAAGAGAGAGTTCTTTTGTGAAGCCTATTTGATATTCTTTTCTTTTGTTCCTTTAGTAGAGAGTTGTATTAGACTTTTAGGGTGTGACTTGGGATTGAAAGATTGAGAGATCCACTTTGTATTCATCACAATTAGTAAAGTTTTTCTCCTCCTTCGCCCGTGGACGTAGGCTACAAGATGAACCGCATATATCTTTGTGTTTGTGTGTCCTTAATATTTTCTGTGCTCTCGTGTGATTGATATTAGTTTATTCTGAGAATTTATCATAACAAATTAGTATCAGAGCCCTCAACTATCAATCGGATGAGAAGATGACGACAACTACTACGAAGTGGGATATCAAGAAGTGACGGCAACATCAGTTTCAGCCTTTAGCAAGTTAGGATGATCGCCGTATTGATACAGAGTGAATTGAAAAAGGCTTTGTTCGGGAAGTCGAAGAAATCGGCTAATATGAAGGAGGAAGATTAGAACGAGTTGGATGATAGAGCTCTCACAGTGATCCAGTTATGTTTGACAAATGAAGTTTTATAAGAAGTTCTCATAGAGAAGACAACCGCTAATTTGTGGTCTAAATTGGAGAATTTGTATTTGACAAAAAAAGTCGCTCACTAATCGCCTCCTCTTGAAGCAGCGTTTGTACACACTTCGGATGTTGGAAGGAACACCCATCAAATCACATATTGGTGAATTTAATTCTATGATTACAGATTTAAGTAAGATTGATGTTAAAATCGATGATGAAGATCAAGTCCTATTATTATTGTGTTCTTTGCTGCCTTCCTACAAGAACTTCAGGAATACTATGATTTATGGTCAAGATTCTATAGGTATTAAGGACGTCAAAGAGAGCTTATTGAATAAGGAGAAAATCGACAAAGAGTTAACCACAAGTGAAAGTGGCAATAAAACTAATAGCTTATTTGTTCGAGGAAGATTGGAAGAAAGGGTCTTTGGAGGTAACAGGTATAAGTCGAAGCGTAGGAATCTGACCTACAGATATTGTAAGAAGAAAGGGCACATCAAGACTAATTGTTACAGATTGAAGAAGAAAAATAAGCAAGAGAGTATGAAGAAAAATCAAATGAGGACTCCGTTGAAGTTGATATTGCTGTAGATATAATTTTGTTGGCTACAGATGATATAAAATTGAGCATAGTTGATTGGATTTTGAATTCAGGTTATTCCTATCATACGTGTCCTAATCGAAACTGGTTCACCACTTATGAAGCTATTGATGGTGAAATTGTTTTTATGGAGAACAATGTCTCATGAAAGACTGTTGGGAAAGACACAATTCGGATTAAGATGCATGATGGAGTCATCAGGACTTTGATAGATGTTAGGTATGTTCCAGGTTTATGGAAGAATCTCATCTCTTTGGGCACTCTTGATAGCATTGGGTGCCATTTTTTAGGTGAAGGTAGAGTTCTTAAGGTTACAAAAGGTTATCTTGTGGTTATGAAAGGAAAGAAGATCGACAACTTGTATGTTTTGTAGGATTCTACTGTTATCGGCTCGGCTGCAGTTGCATCGTCGATGTCAGGAGTTGATACTACCAGATTACGACATATAAGACTTGGTCATATGAGTGAGCACGGATTGACCAAATTGAGTAAGAAGGGTCTTTTATGTGGAGAGAGTACAGAAAAATTAGGATTCTGCGAGCATTGTATCTTTGGGAAGGAAAAAAGAGTTAGCTTCAGTACATCAGTGCTTCAGACTAAGGGTACTTTGGATTATATCCATTCAGATCTTTGGGGACCTTCTTAAGTTGCCTCGAATGGTGGTAGTTTGAGATATTTGTTGACCTTCATTGATGACTACTCCATAAAGGTTTGAGTCTACTTTTTGTGACATAAGTATAAGGTATTTGTGTCTTTTAAGCAGTGGAAGTCTTTGATTGAGAAGCAGACTAGGAGGCTGATTAAGAGGCTTAGAACTAATAATGGCCTTGAGTTTTGTGGAGGAGAATTTAATGAGTTCTGCAAGAAGAAGGGAATTGTTAGACATCGTACAGTCCCTCGCACACAGCAATAAAATGGAGTGGCAGAATGTATGAGCAGAACTCTATTAGAGAAAGCTTGTTGTGTGATGTTCAATGTAGGTTTAGATAAGGAATACTGGGCGGAAGCAGTGAATATGGCTTTTTATTTAGTGAATCAGTCTTCATCTACTACTATTAGTTGTAAAACTCCAAAAGAGGTTTGGTCCGGTAAGCCTGCAGATTATTCTAATTTTAAAATATTTGGTTGCCCTGCATATGCGCATGTTAGTCAAAGGAAACTTGAGCCGCGAGCGAAGAAGTACATATTCCTAGGTTATGCATCGGGTGTTAAGGGTTTTAGGTTGTGGTGTCCTAATCCGAAGTCTCCTAAGATTACTATTAGCCATGATGTTACTTTTGTTGAATATGCTATGCTCCACCAGAAACGGTCATCGGTTTCATTTTTTGATAATGCGCGCACTACAGGACATAAGGTGGAGTTTAAAATTCATGATTCAGCTATTCGGAAGGATAAGACTACGGGAGTTCAGCAGCCAGATCCCATTCAAATAGATGAAGCACCTCAACAGCTACAGGAAGAGCGGGAATACACTATTTCTAGAGATCAGTCTAGACGATATATCCGACCACCACGAAGATATGAAGATACGGTAGCTTATGTATTATCGGCTGATAATTTTGTGCCCTTCAGCTATTCAGGAGCTACTTTAGGTGATGACTTCACTAATATTTACAGTCTTCGTGCGGACAATTCAGTCGATTTGTTGAGGAAGCCTCTTTCAGTTAGCAAGTTCAAGCCGGACTTGGACTTTATCGATACATGTCTCACTTAGATGCCCTGCAGGGCTATTGGAGTAGGTAGAGTAAGTTAGCTTATTTTGAAGTGATGAATCTTCTATGCATTTGAGTCAATATAGAGATTTGTTATAGGTTGCCTCAAATACTCAAATCCATATTGCTTTGGGAGTTCTTTTTTTTAGGTTGATTTGGTTTGATCAAGGGTTCTACTTACATTAGACTTTACACAACCAATCATATTATAAGTTTATTCCAACTTGAACTCTTGTTGGGTTTTAGGACATGTAGACTTCTATTCCTATTAGAACTCTTATTTCTTAGACAATAAGGAGCTGGGATCTTCAATGCTATATAAGAATAGTCTTTCAAGCCAATTAGATGCATCAATCTTCAGAGCACTAATTAAGAAGAGAGAGTTCTTTTGTGAAGCCTATTTGATATCATTCTCTTATTTTCCTTTAGTTAAGAGTTGTATTAGGCTTTTGGGGTATGACTTGGTATTGAGAGATTGAGAGATCCACGTTATAATCCTCACAATTAGTAAAGTTTTTCTCCTCCTTCGCCCGTGGACGTAGGCTACAAGCCGAACCACGTATATCTTTGTGTTCATGTGTTCTTGATATTTTTCATGCTCTCATGTGATTGATATTAGCTATCCTGAGGAATTTGTCATAATATATTTGTTGAAGTGCTAATGCACATTAATGAGTTGCTTGCGGCCTGGAAATTGTCGACTTACTCATATTTCTTCACTACAGATGTTCTTGCTAGCTAAATTGGATCTATTCTATGATCATGTCAACTCAGTCTTCACTCCAATGATCCTAGAGTCGCTAGTGGCAATCTTGGAGCAAGAAGTCTTGAACATGTTTATGTCTCGATTTGTAAATCTTCAATTCCTTTCAAGTTTAGTGTCCTTTGTACTAAAAAAATGATTTTGGAGGAATATTTTGATATCAATATTTTGAGAATCTATTACATAATTGATGTAGAACACACGACAAATATGTTTATGTCAAAGTGGGACAATCACATGCTCAAATACGGGCTCGGTCGAGGAAAATAACTTCCTACGAAGAAACGACCATAACTTTCAAAACGTACGTCGGAATTGGACGAATTATATATGAAAATCGACTATCTCGACGAAACGGAGCCATCCAACCCACCCTTAAGGGTTCGGCTTGCTTCCTTCGTTTCACCAAATTCCTTACGGTTTGAGAGCTTTCTGTATTTTTGTCCGTTTTTTACTATTTTTAGTAATGTTTTAGGATTCTGTATTGATTAGAAAACAAATCCGATTTGATCTCAGATTTGACCGATGGACTTTCCTAGTCATAAGCAGTCTTTTTAGGAGTTTTAATATTTTAGGAATTTTTTTACTATTTTTGGTAAAGTTTAAGTTTTTGTAGGAGTTTGAATCATTATAGAAGTCTTGTTTTTTTATTTAAGTTGAGTCTTGTAAGTCCTAGGGGCATAACTTTAATTAATAAAATTTGGTTTTTTCTTTAATATTTACTTCGTGGATTCGAAACTCTTCGTGGATTCGAAGATTGTCGTTGGTGAGATTCCGATGCTACTACTCCCACGCTGCGTCAAGAATAATCATTTTGAGAAATCAATATTTTAAACACGCACTTTTCTCGAGTAATTTGTTTCTCCTCAAGAACTCGATCCATTGTTAACTTGGAGTTGGAGCCTAATTAATGAGTTCGAGAACTTTCATGGTCTAATTGCATAAGAATTGTCTGCATTCCAACTCCAAGTATTAAAAAGTAAAAGTATAAATGTATCATTTTTGTTAGCATGTAACTGATGTCACAGTTTTAATATAAGGGAATCTATATGCATATTATTGTCTATTAAATTAGTAACAAAGTATATGATCTTTCTTTTTAAGTCTGCCAGCATAAATATGTACTGTGAATAGGGAAACGTCGGCAAAACTAATTGCACTCAGAGATAGACCTACATTATGGTCAAATACTCAAGTGCCTATTCGCCTACATCTCTTTCGGTGAGCCTCCATCTAGAAGATGCATTCCTGCAACATTTAGAAAAGAATGGCTAGAGATCGATAAATTAAAGATACGGTGACCAACAATAAATTGGTCAATAAAAAACAAACCGTCCCATTAATAACTGGCATATGTTTTGTATGGTGCCTTGACTTACATTATTTAATCCTTGTTATTAGGACATATTATGTATAATAGCTCTTGTTTTAATAATACAAACTCTTATTTGATACTAATATTTATTTGAGATGATATAGTACAGTTAAATATAGGTATAGGAAGTGTATGAGATAAAACGAAGAGAAAATCAGCTCAAAAGCTGATTTCAGCCTCCTAACCATCGATCATAGGAATCATCCACCATTAATGGTATGTTAAGCTCATTAATAGTCAACGTGTGTCATCAATGATTTTTATGTGAAAACGGCGAAGGAATTGTGAAAAACGTGAAGAATAACTCAAAACAGACTCCACCACACCCTGGTGTGGTGTCTGCCATGGGTGTGGTAGAATATGTCCTGCACCACACCCTCTGCCACACCCACGGTACAGGGTATGGCAGAATCTGTCCTGCACCACATCCTCTGCCACACCCATGGTGCAGGGTGTGGCAGACTCGTTTTTAGAATCCTCATTTGTTTGGGATTGTGTTTTATTATAAATAGGACCACATTTTTTAGGATTTCTAAAGGAGAGAAAAGGAGAGAATTAGCATTATTTTGAGCACTTTGAGAGGGAGATATTGTGAGGGAGTTGAGAGCTTTGGTTAGGGTTATATTTGAGTGATTTTGTCAGTTGTAACCCGTTATATTTTTCCTCCATATAGTGAAATCTCCCCATCCTCTCCCCGTGGACGTAGGCAATTGCCGAACTAAGTATATCTCTGTGTTAGGTTTGATTTATCGTAATTGGCTTGGTTTGTGCAAGTGTGTGGTTTTCTTCTTCCGTGATCTCAAGTTCGTTGTGTGTGCGTGCAACGCTTCCGCTTAAGCGCGCGACTAGTGGTATCAGAGCTCAGATTTCAGATCTAGGGTTTTGGATTAGGTGGAGGAAGATTCAGTTGGAAGCTTGGTTCTTGGAGTTCTAGGCTTTGGTGGAGTTAGGGTTTGAAGTTACCGTTGAAGATCTCGCTTCCCTCGTGTGGTTAGGAGTTCTATTTGGAATCCAATCTAGGGTTCAGTTAGGTAATTTCTTATTCCTTTCAAAGTTTGAATCTTTCCTTGCAATTTGGAATTTGTGATTATGGGTGAAGAAGTTGGTGAAAGCAGCAAGATGATCGGCACAGTTCAAGTAGGTTTTCAGAACACTAAGATTAGTGTAGTGAAATATGACGGTAAAATTAATTTTAGTTTGTGGATGAGCGACGTACAGGATGCGCTCAATGCTCAAAATTTGGAGGAGACCATCATGGTCGATGTGAGGCCACCTAAATATGAGGAGTCGGTATGGGAAAAGATAAATAGGAACGCTTGTGGGATGATCAGTTCATGTTTGGAACAGGAGCTAAAATATGATATGATTGGGGTAACATCTGCGATGAAGATGTAGGAAATTCTCAATAATAAGTATCTTACGAAGAGTGTTGAGAACAGGTTGCATTTGCTACGTAGGTTATTCAGATTCCAGATGTCCCGAGGCACCTCGCTTGCGGCTCATGTGAACAACTACACTAAGTTGTTGTCGAACTTGGCGAATGTGGATGAGAAGATAACGGATGAGTACAAGGCTATTATTCTTTTGGGCTCCTTACCGGATGAGGAGTATGATACCTTCGTGCTTACGTTGCTGAACGGGAGATCTTCTATCACTTATAGTGAAGTGACTAACGTATTGATGAACTACGATTTGAGGAGGAAGGATAATGAGACTTCCCACGCTAGTACTTCAGGAGAGGCTTTGTCGACGAGAGGTAGAAGCCCATATCCAAAAGGTGGTAATAGAGGAAGGTCAAAGTCAAGAAGCCGCAACCAATTAGCAAAGAACCAATGTGCATTCTGCAAGGAACATGGACATTGGAAGAGAGACTGTCCAAAGCTCAAGGAGAAGGAGGATAGCAAGAAAAAGGGCCTGAAGGCCAATGAGGTGAACGTTGCGAAAGGCGATGATTCCGATGATTCGTGTTTTTCTCTTTTGATTACTCCGGAGGTGAACCATTTGGATGCATCGGATTGGATGATTGATTCTGGCGCTACTTATCATGTGACTCCTAGGCGAGATTGGTTTTCATCATTTGAGAGACTCGACGGGGGTGTTGTTGTTATGGGAAATGATCAATCCTGTGGTATTTGTGGGATAGGTACTGTGAGGATTCGGATGCATGATGAAGTAGTCCGTGAGTTAAAGGAGGTGAGATTTGTTCCTCAACTGAAGAAGAATCTTATTTCAGTTGGAGCTTTGTAGGCGAAGAGATTCAGGGTGACCTTTAAGGATGCTGCAGCGAAGGTTACTAAGGGATCTTTGATGGTGATGAAGGGAGTCCGCAGTTGTAATTTATACTATCTGAAGGGGAGCACCGAGATTGGCCAGGTTGCTTAGGCTATTTCAGAGGCAAACATGAGCAAACTTTGGCATTACAGGCTAGGGCACACAGGTGAAAAGTCACTACAGGCATTGTGCAAGCAGGGGCTATTAAAGGGAGCCAAGAATGGTAAAGTGGAATTCTGTGAGCACTGTGTACTTGGTAAGAAGACAAAGGTGAAGTACGGGATGACCATTCATAGGACGGGGGTATCTTGGACTACATGCACACAGATGTTTGGGGTCCCACCAAGACGGCATCACTTGGTGGTCGACATTGGTTCATCACGTTCGTTGATGACTATTCTAGGCGATGTTGAGTGTACACCATGAAGCATAAGAGTGAAGTCCTAGATTTGTTTGTGGAGTGGAAGAAGAGAGTAGAACTGCATACTGAGAGAAAGATCAAGACGTTGCGATCCGATAACGGCGACGAGTATACTTCAGACCCCTTTCAGCAGCTATGTCGAGACGAGGGCATAGAGAGGCACTTCACAGTTTGTCATACACCGCAGCAGAATGGGGTGACGGAGAGGTTAAATCGATCTTTGCTGGAGAAGATTCGATGTTTATTGGCACATAGTAGTTTGGAGAAGATTTTTTGGGTTGAGGCACTTTCTTATGCGAGCCACCTCATTAATAGGCTGCCTTCATCTGCGATTAAGGGGAATACCCCTATGGAGATGTGGTCGGGAGAGATAGCACATGACTATGACCAGCTTAAGATATTTGGTTGCCCTGCATATTATCATGTTAAAACTGATAAGTTGGAACCTCGAGCTAGGAAGGCCATATTTGTAGGATTCAAGCGTGGTGTCAAGGGATACAAGCTTTGGGATCCAGTTGATAAGAAGATTGTGCTGAGTAAGGACGTCACATTCGATGAGGCTTCTATCTTAAAGCTTCCCAGCTCTCATCAGGTGGAGAGCAACCCGACAGAGGAGATATCGCAGGTGGTGGAGATTGATACAACTCCACAGAGTCTAGATGGTGCAGTATCCATTAGAGTGCCGACTGAGGTGACGCCAGGCAAGCACGACAGTGATGCGGAGGATACAGGTACTCATGAGCAGGATCAGGGACCGATGGCTCAGGTTCAGGATTCTATTGCGGTTCGGAGACAGAGGAGAGACATACGGATTCTAGCACGGTATGCCGACATAATTGCATATGCACTTCCAGTGGAGAGTATCGATGAGATGGTGCCTACTACATTCAGAGAGGCCGAGCAGAGTTCGGAGGCTGATTCGTGGCAGGTGGCTATGCAGGAGGAGATGGAGTCCCTTCATAAGAACGATACATGGGAGCTTGTTGAGCTTCCAAAGGGGCAGAAGGCGATTGGGTGCAAGTGGGTGTACACGAAGAAGGAGGGCATTGAGGGCACTCTAGTGAGGTTCAAGGCTAGGTTGGTTGTGAAGGGCTATGCACAGGTGGAAGGTAATGATTACAATGAGGTTTTCTCTCCGGTGGTGAAGCATTCTTCGATTCAGATTCTGCTAGCTTTGGTGGCACAGTATGAATTAGAGTTAGATTAGTTGGATGTGAAGACAGCATTTCTTTATGGTGATCTTGATAAAGAAATATATATGACTCAGTCATTGGGATTCCGAGCTGCAGGGAAAGATAAGTTGGTTTGCAGGTTAAAGAAATCGCTATACGGTTTGAAGCAATCTCCTCGACAGTGGTATAGGCGATTCGATGGTTTTATACTTGGTCATTCGTACACTCGAAGCCAGTTTGATCCTTACGTGTATTTTTACAAGTTGAGAGGAGGTGCGTACATTTATTTGTTGCTTTATGTTGATGACATGTTGGTTGCCTCTAGTTCCAGGTCAGCTATAGATGAGTTAAAAGTTCAGCTTTCAAATGAGTTTGAGATGAAGGACTTGGGCGAGGCGAAGCGCATTTTAGGGATGGAGATCGGCAGAGACAAGAAGAAGGACAAGATTTGTTTGACACAGGTGGCTTATTTGAAGAAGGTTCTACAGCAATTCCATGTTAGCATGGATACGAAGCCAGTTGGTGTACCTTTGGGAGCCCATTTGAAGCTTTCAGCTGGCCTTTCACCGAAGTCAGTTGAAGACCGTGAGTTGATGATGAAGACTCTATATGCGAGCACAGTTTGGAGATTAATGTACGCAATGGTATATACGAGGTCGGATTTGTCACAGGCGGTGAGCATGGTGTCGAGATACATGCACAATCCAGGAGTGGGTCATTGGGATGCCGTGAGATGGATTTTGAGGTACATTCGAGGTACGATCAATGTTGGTTTGGTTTATGAGCGGGACACTACAGGTGGGCAGTTGTGCATTGGATATGTTGATTCGGATTATGCTAGGGATTTGGATAAGCGTCAGTCTACTACGGGATATGTATTTACTTTGACCCGTACGCCTGTGTGTTGGAGATGCACCTTACAGTCTATGGTGGTTTTGTCTATGATGGAGGTAGAGTATATGGCGGTTACGGAGGCTGTGAAGGAGGCTATTGGCTTTGAGAACTTTTGGAGGAACTTGGTATATCGCAGCAGTCCATCACCATTCATTGTGATAGCATGAGTACTATATATTTGGCGAATAATTAGGTTTTTCATGCGAGGACAAAGCACATTGACGTTCGTTATCACTTCGTTCGAGATGTTCTTTGTTTGTGGAAATTTGATGTAAAAAGACAATGAAAGAAAATTTAACTTGTATTCTCTCAAAATCGATTACAATTTGGATTCCGATTACAAAAGAGAGGAGAATGAATTCGATTCTCCCCTTTGTTTAATTCCGGGTTCTTCTTGATAGCGATGGAGTGCTTCCTTCGATTGATCGCGTCGAACTTGCTCTCCGTTGACGATCCGACCGTACTATCTCACTGGAACAATTGACTTGTGTGATGAATTTGGTTTAGAACTCTCGATGAGTGTAAAGAACTCGAAACGAGTTGAGAACTCTAAAGAGAGTTGTTGAAAACCGAATAACTGGTTTGATATGATTAACTTGTATTGCAAGCTTAATCACGAACTCTTAAATGAGTTTCAAAACTCAGAGTGAGTTGGAACTCTATAACAGAGTTGTTAGAACCGAAGATTCGGTTAATAGCCAAGCTGATTCTCCACTGATGCAGGGATTCTCTAGGATTTGATAATCTTCAAAAGATTTCCTTCTCCGTGTTGTTGAACTGCTGAGATTTGTTGACCTTGGGCGGTTTTGATGCCAGCTCACCTCAACCCTTATACGGTTTTGTTGCCAGAAACCGATCAACCCTTTACTCAGTTGAGTCAGTCGGTTATTTATAAGGAGATTAGGGGTGTAACCAACCCCTAAATCTGCTCCTGAGTGGGCAAAAATCCCTCAGAACGTGGGATAACGGTTTTGAGGCCGTTCGACTGGTGTTTGAACGAGTCACACGCCTGATCTGGCGTTATGGGCCTTAACTCTGCGTCTAAGGCTTGAGACGCAGAGTTAAACCTTTGTCAAAGGTTGGAAACGCACAGGCCGCATGCGTTCTAGAATTGGAGACGCACAGGTCACTTGTGCATTCAACTCTGCGTCAAGAGTTTGGGATGCACAGTTGAGTCTGTTGAAGAACGCACGTTATGTGTGCGTTTTGGTGCTTTTAACTCTGCGTTGCAGAGTTAAGTGCCGGCTGGCGAATGCACAGAATTTGTGCGCAGATGTGAGCTCTGCGTCAATGAGAGGTTGTTAATTTGTAACCTCGTCCATTATGACGCTGCAAAGGCTGCTGCTTATTGATCCTTGCTTGTCGTAGGATGTGAAAGTCGTCAAATTGTAACTTTCATTGTTGATTATGAATGCCACTGAATAGAGTTTTCATCAGTTGTCGGAAGCGTCGTCGAATTGTAACTCTTCTCGATCTATGTGAAAAGTCTTCTATTTGTAGCTTTCGATTATCAACGCGAAAGCTCTTTGATTGTAGCTTTCGTTGTGAGAGCTAGACGGGAATCAACATCCATAGTGTCTTCTGGACGAATATTTGCCCACAGCTCTCTACCAAGCAACTCACCAGCTAAGTCCAACCTTTTATTTCTAAAATCATTACACTGCTCATCAGCATCTCTAATAGTTGCTAATATAATATTAGTCATGCTGTTGTCAGCCATCAAGATCAATCATCTCAGAAATGAAGTCGTGTTTGTGGCGATGGTAGAGTTACGGATGCAGCGATTAGAAAATCTTCTGATTGTGACTTCCATTGTCGTAGCTTGGTAGGGATCAGCTATTCATTGTAATTTTTAGACAGCCTACAGAACCCCCTCCAAAGTTTTCGAAAGTTCGCGGTTGACTGGGACGAATTTTCGGAATACTTTGGATTCCAAAATTTAGCGGATTGATTGTTCATTTCATCTAATCTGAAGACTTTGCTGAACTTGGCTGATTGTAATCTGTTTGTACTCATCCAACAGACTCTTCAGTGGAGTCACCTGTTTCTTCTTGGCTTTAGTGACCTTGATAGCTGACATTAGTCTCCCTCTATTTATTTGGAACCATGTCTTGGCTATAAACATAGAGGAATTCATGTGGTTGAGTCAGAACGCCCAGGTAAATTTCTTGCGTTATCGAACTGAAACGCAGAGCTAAATTCTGCGTTTAAAAAAGTTCAATCAATGCAAACGCACAGGCGGATTCTCTGTGCTGTGGCATTAGAACGCAGAGCTGAACTCTGCGTTCAGAAACTCAAGCAACACAACCGCACAGGCCGTGTTTGGCGGGATTCTCGAATCCTGACCCGATTTGATAGCTCATAGCTGTCTATAAATAGACCGCCATGGGTCAAATCAAAAGTCACCAGACTTTTTGCCTCTCCTCTTTCGGAAGATTTCTTTTTTTAAACGAAGACTCTTCGTTTTCAACTCCGGTGATCTCGTCCATCTTCTCCGATTCTCTTCTATGGGTTCCAAGAAAAAGACCGTTTCTCGCCCCAGGTCTACTGCTGTAGCAGCGTCGCCGCCTCAGGTTCAACCCGTCGGTGGTAAGTGTCGCCCTTCGTGGCCGTCAAACTTGCTTCGGCGAGTTCTCTGAAAAAGCC
>BQKN01058692.1:0-27072 GCA_022839385.1 Asparagus kiusianus | reverse complement strand
GCAAATTAAAACACATTAAAACATATTTTAATTGCATATTTTAATTACAAGAATTTATTAGAATTCATTAAGGCAAAATTGTCTTTTCTTTAAAAATATCCAACAGTCCCCCCCAAAAGGCAATATTGACTGAAAACTTAAAAATCAATAAATAAATTAATAAATCACAAAATGAAAATAGGTTGGGCAACCTATCGTATTGTGAATTCGGGAAAGGTAGCTTTCGGCTTTGAACCTTTCCTTAGTGAGTTCATCGCCACCTGAGGGACATAATGGACTAAGCCTTGAATTAGGCCCCTTGAATCAGGTATTGATAAAAACACACACAATACGCTTCATCTATTGAGCAAAGCGGGTTGAGCGTTAAAGGCCATGCTCACAAAAAACCGACTCATGAGAGTTTCTAGGGGTTAGCCCAGCCCCCCCCAACCGCGGCCATCACGGTTCCTCTCACGTAGGTAAGTCCTCAAAGGGTACTACAGCTGTTTATTTAATACCCCCCACAATACACGCGTTGGACTTATTAAGAGTAAAACTCAGCCTAGCCAGCTGTATCATAAGAGCATCGTCATCATAGAGAAGGGGTAGTAGCAAATGCTACATAATGATATATAAATATATCTAGGTCGATGCTCCACACGAGAGTCACTTGTCCAGCTTGTTTCTACCACATTGAACCGACATTGGGACTACGTCGCCAAATAAGGGTTGGGTTGCCGCTGTCAGTGACCTCATCTATGGGCTTAACCCCATCTCCCTCGATGAATCCAGAACCACACTCCTGGATAGATCCTTTGTCAAAAGGTCAGCAAGATTCTTTTTACAGACTTTACAAAGTCTAGAATCACAACTTTGCCTAGCAGGCGTTGCCTTTATTTATCAAGTTCTTAAATTATTTTGTAATTAGTCCTTCATATTGTTGAAATTGACTTTAGATCCCCTTCTTGTTAAGTTATTTTAAAATTAGTCTCTCCAGGAAAGAGTACAAGAAGCAAGAGGAGGGATTAATTTGAAACAACTTATAAGGACACGGGAACCTAAAAGCAATTTTTAATTATTTGATGGACTAATTTCAATATAACTTTTATTCATCATATAGAAAGAAGTTATAAGATATACCTCTTGATTTGATTTTCCAGGACATTGATCCATCACATCTCCTGTAACTAAACATATTAGTTGACAGAGCATATTTATATTAATTCTGATCATTTCCTGAAATCTCAAGAGAAAGCATTATACATGTAGTCAAATAAAGAGCTATAAAATTACTCTTTCTAGTCACTATTAAAAATGATAGGACATCAAAACATGTTAGCATAAAAGATCATGGTCTATGATCGTAATCTATGTCTGAAGATATAACTGCATAGTGTTTGTGCAGATTAGAATTTGACCTTAATATCTGAACATTTCAAACTAATGTGGAACTAAAAATTCTGCAGTTATGCATATGCACATACATGAATGAAATTAATAATAGATACATGTAGAGCATAATAGGATTTCGTATCTTAAAATATATTTTCGTATCTTAAAATATATTTTCGTATCTTAAAATATATTTCATACTTCATAATTCAAATGCATAAAATTTTTAAATTATTCTATTATAAGAGGTTACAAATTGGTTGCCTACAAAGGAGACCGTCCAAATTTAAATCGGTTGCCTACAAATGAGACCTTCCAAATTTAAATTGGTTGTCTACAAAGGAGACCTTCCAAATTTATGTTTCCATTTTCTAGTACCACCTCTTATACAAATAATAATAATAATAATATTTGTACATACGTGCTTTAAATTTTTACAAGTGCATTCTTGCATAAAACATTGTAATTAATCATGTAACAAATGCAAGTTATCTAAAAGGACATATGAACATTTATTGCAATATCCATCATGATGCAATAAAAGAGATGAACTTTACATTTGAAGATTTGACCCAGGTGACCCGTGAACTAGAGGGTCGGATTTTGTTGACCCATGTGACCCACGAACTAGAGGGTCGGATTTTGGTGACCCAGGTGACCCGTGAACTGGAGGGTCGGATTTTGGTGACCCAGGTGACCCACGAACTGGAGGGTCAGATTTTGGTGACCCAGGTGACCCGCGAACTGGAGGGTCAGATTCAAGTGACCCGCGTGACGGAGGGTCGAATTTGAGTGACCCGCGCGCCGGCGGGTCGGATTTGAGCAACTCATGTTTTTCAGTCTTTTTTGCCGTCGTCTTAGACTTTGACCTCCAAACTTTGTGTAGTTTTTGTGGCTTCTTTTCCACTTCTTCCCTCTGCAACTTCTTGGCCTCTCGTGTAAGAATTCACGCGTGCGCAAGCAGTACGTGGTGCTTTTTGATCCGCACTTCAAGAGTTGAACGGGTCCTTTTGACTTGTACCCATTCTCTTTTTGATGATTTGGAGGAGAGGGCATTTGTCCGCTGTTGGGGTGCTTGGCGTTGCCTAATTTTCAGATCCGCCTCATAATGGATCCTGTCAATTGACTCTAAAGCCCTAGCGAGTTGGCGCTGCCTTTGGTGAGCTCTCTTCGATAAAGTGGGCACGCCTTCTGTACTCAACTCATTGATTGTTTGTGGAAAAATTTGCAGTAAAAGAAACGAAGGAAAAATTGATTTGTATTCCTTTGATCTCAATTACAATTGGATTTCCTGATTACAAAAGAGAGGAGAATGAATTCGATTCTCCCCTTTGTTTAATTCTAGGTTCTTCACGATGGCGATGAGATGCTTCTCTCGAATGCTCGCGTCAAGTTTGCCTCTCGTTGACGATCCGAACATCTAAACTTGCTGGAACAAGTGACTTGTGTAGTTAGATTACTCAAGAACTCTCCATGAGTGTTGTACCTCAGAGTGAGTGACAAAACTCTGGTAATAAGAGTTGTTTGAACTAAAATACCTTGGTTAGTAAGCCGAGTATCAAATATCCAAAAATCTTCAATTTGTTGAAGATTGTTGCCTACAGATTCTCGAAAATTCTCTCCAATTTTAGAGGAAATCTCCTCACCCTGATCCGATTTTATCCTCTCCTAAAATCCGATCCCGAACTCTGTTGAGTTTGTTGATATTTATAGGTGAATTAGGGGTGTAACTACCCCCATAATCCGCGCCTAAATGGGGGTTTAGTTGCCCTATTAATCGGGTGTAACAACCCACGTAAACCACTCTCCCGATCGTGGGTGAACAGTGGTTTTCTCGTAACCGTATGGATCGCGTTTGAATAAGTCAGAGCCTTGACTTGCGTTCTGGCAGCGAGTGAAGCTGCGTTTGGCAGCTATAGGAGCTGCGTTGGGCAGTGATAGGAGCTGCGTTGGGGCTATGGTAGGAGCTGCATTGGGTAGCGATAGGAGCTGCGTTAGAGCTGCGGATGCCTTCTCTGTCTTTATATATGGATAACATCAATGACCAGTAGAGAAGGTCCTATTCAGGCAATTTGTGACAATTGAGGCATCCCAATAACGTTCTATCAACTGCAGGTCACAATCTCCACTATGATAGCTTGATCGTGCGCTTCTCAGCATGCTGAATATTCACTCACAGCTCTCTAGATCTTCCCGCTTTTCTAAAATTATTACATTGTTCATCAGCATCTCTAATAGTTGCTAATGTAATATCAACCATGTTGTTGTCGCAGCCATCAAGATCAATCATCTCACATAGAAGGCTTGTTTGCAATGGATGAAGTTATGTTTACGCTCACATTGGTGTTGTGTCTTGATGATGGTACGTAGGGAGGACTTCCGCGCCTTAGTTTGAAGAGACTGTCGATTTATAGTCCCTTTCTGTCAGAGCGTTGTAAAGATCGTCGTTTTATAATCTTTGCTTTAGCTCTTTGATATGTGAGAGTTGCCAAATTGTAACTCCCGATGCTGATTATGAAAGTTGTTGATTGGAGCTGTCGTGAAGGTCATCAGATTGTAATCTTCATCAATCTATATGGAATTCTTCAAATTGTGGCTTTCTGGAAGTCGTCAGATTGTAACTTCCAACATCAGTGTTTAATGGGGAGCTAGCTATTTTTTATAATTTTTAGACAGCCTACAAAACCCCCTTCAAAGTTTTTGAAAGTTCGCGGTTGACTGGGACGAATTTTCGAAACACTTTGGATCGTAAAATTTTGTTGACTGAATGCACCTCATTGCAGATTGAGTGAAGCATCATCATTTTTGTTTAGTTCACCAATGATGACTCAGGTTTTATCTTGCATGACTAAGTTCGTCATCTTCAAGGGACCTTTCGAACCTTAGACAAACCTATTGTCATAGACAGAGAGAGCCACAGGACTTTATCCCTAGCTTACTCAGGAGGGTGGCCTCAGAGGGACTCTTTTTTTTTTTTGACCAGCTCAACTGGAGCGGGGATTTAAACCTTATAATCATTACTTTTTGGTTAGAATGTTACGCACCCTGAGAAGATTAGCTGCATGTCAGGTTGAGGATGATCGCCAGGACGCATGCCTAAGTCGTGCGTTCAAACGTCTGAATGCGGGGTTGCGTTCGGAAGTTGAAACCTCTTATTTAAAAATGCGAAAATCGCGTTTTGGGTGGGATTTTTGCCTAAATTCCCACACTGATTTGATGGTTACAGCTGTATATAAATAGACCACTGAGATCAAATCAAAAAGTCACTCGACTTTTCTCTGCTTTCCTGTCGACCACTTAACAGAGTCTCTGTTCATCTTCTCCAGCGCTCTAGCGAAAGAGAGATTCATCTCTAAGTCTTCTGTTAACCCATTCTACATCTTCTTCGTCACCATTAGAATGGCTCCTAAGAAGAGAATGGCCTCCAAATCCAAGATCACCCAAACTCAGGGTGCTCCTTCAGCTAAGTCGTCCAGAGATGTCCAAGCCGTCGCCCCTACGTCTCTGACTTCCTCGATCAACGGTAAGTCTGGGTAGTCGAAAGCTATTTTGATAGATTCTCTCCCTTCGATTTTTGATTGGGAGTTCCACCTTCCCTTATTAGAACATAGAGATCATTTTTAACATTTTCTTGGTCTTAAAAACGCATGGCTAGCTCCATCGTTCGTGCTATTTCAACGCAGGTCTAAACCTTACGTTTCAAATTTTGAATGCAAATTAAGACTCTACGTTTTGGGATTTTAGACGCAGGTTAAGACCCTACGTTTTGGGACTTGGACGCAGGTCTAAGCCTTGTGCCTGTGTTTAAAATTCTGGACGCAAGTCTAGACCTTGCGTTTAATATTCTGGACGCAGGTCTGGACCTTGCGTTTAAAATTTTGAACGCAGGTTGAAGCCTTGACTTATCATTTTGAACGTAAATCCAGAATTTACTTTCTTGAATTGGACTCCTGAGTTTAACTGTCTGACTTTGCTATTTGTAGCGTGCTATTCCAACGAGCCTCTTTCTTTCAAACACTATTTTGGTCATGCGGGAGGTGTAGAGAAAAATACAATCTTCAGTTTTCATTTTGAGTAACCAGCTTTCCAGGACACGAACCAGGAGCGGGCGAAGCTCATTACCCAAGCTTTCCCTGAGACGCTCCGGTCCTTAGTCACGGATGCTAAATTTGAAACCACCGAACGTGAGATTTTAAACAAGCTATCCTTCCTCTTCGGGGATTCTGTTAAAATGGACCCTAAACGAATGTCAGAAGGAAACTACAAATGGCTGAGGACTGTTAACAATCGTCGTCTTTTTCTCCCCAACTTAGAGTGGATGTGGCCAATTTTTTATTATCAGTGCGCTTCCATCCCACGGTCAATGAACTGGGAACTTGTTCAGGATCAAGGAGGTGTTGCTACTGGGCATATTACTCCTCGAGGCACTCACCCGGCTAGTTTTAATCAATTTGTGGCCCTAAAACTAGGTTTATTCAAGAAGGAACATCCCGTCGGCGAACCCGCTAAACTGGCGGAGGTCTTCATTAGAAAATTTATATCTGTTAAAGACGAGTTCCCTGCTCAAGACTTTAGGGTTCCAACGTGGGTACACTCGAGTGAAACAGACTGGTGGGCCTGGATGATAAATTTTGTCTTGGAGGAGCTGGAAGAGCCTTTGAGGATTTCAGAGCTGAGGACTCCAATAATGGCTACTCGATATGGGATTTCTCCAAATTACAGCGGACTTTTTGCTATGCTAGAATTTTATAATCCCCATACCGGTATATTTTTCACTCCTGCTGGTGAATTAGGATTCGCTCTTCATGAGATGTTTGAAATTTCTGGATTATCTTTTGGAGAACTGCCTTATGAGGAATTTGTTCCCGGCAATAGGGAATTGGAGATCCTAAAGCATGATGCCCCTGAAATCTATAACACTTATTGGGAATTAATGTGCCATTTCCAGATCTGTACACAAATCACTAGGAAAAGGGCCAGTGGTGTGAAACAAGGACAATGGGCGGAATATCTTTTTCGAAATCTGTGGGACAAGGAGGCTGAGGTGACTCATTTAGCCGCCAGTACTCTTGAAGAAATCAACAAGCGTATCAATGACGCGACCTCCCACTACACTTGCGAGGTAGAGGAGGATGTCTTCACCGCTTTTACCACCTTCGAAAGCTTCCATTATCAGGCAGAAGTTCCAATCTCCGACATGGCCTTGTTCGTGGGTTTTCTTACTCTTTGGTTGAAGCGATGTGTGGTAACCACCAGGCCGGTGGACGCTATTACTGTAGAGGTGTTATACCCCGCTATACTTCTAGCTCATGGACAACCTTTAAATCTTCTTTCAGCCATGGTGTGCTACTTGCAGAGTGGTTTGCGGGAACTCGCCTCTGAATTTGTTGCCGTCAAGAAATTAGACTCAGATGGGAAAACTATCATTCAAACTCCAACCCCTCGAGTGCCAATGCCATATATTTATTTGGTATCTTGGTTTGTTTTGCACTGCCCTTCGATTATGTCGACTCCTGAGTCGAGTGACACCTCGGCTCCTCTTGTTCAACAATTAGAAACTGCCCAATGGGTCGGTTGGTACTAAGTTAAATTCCGTAAAATATTTAGGTGGGACCATAATTACGAGATCGCTTACAAGTTTCCTATTTTCGAGGGCGGTGCGTATGGGGAACTCCACCAAGATACTCCAGGACGAAACGCTTTTACTATACTCAGTAGAGGTGCCTTTTGGTGGCTCATAAATATCCGCCCAAGTTATCTCATTTTTCGGCAAGGGAGAAAGTGTTTTATCGAACCATATCAGCCTTATCGCTTTTCTCAGCAATTTGGCTATGATCAGATTTACGTCGGGAATCCACACCCTGCTCTTGTATATAAGGGCAATGTGTTTGAAGGAGCACGAGCTTGGTACTACTCGGTAGCAGGATGTACAGGAGCGAAATTCCGACTACCGTATAAGATGCCCAACATTCGTACTACTTTAAGTTTTTGCACGTGGTACCAAGCTGCGTCCTAAATTTTGGCTTACAACATGAATACCTCCTATTTGAGAGCCATTCGCAGATGGTATGCTTCCAAGAGGAGTGCTAAAAGATTCCGTGCCCAGGGTGCTAGTGAATATTTATCATACGAAAAGGCGATTACAAAGGACGAGCAGCGTTAATCACCAGAAGGAGTTCAGGAAGAGGTCAGGGTGCCGGATACCCACGAGGTGGAACCTTCAAGAGTCCAGACTCGGAGTAAGAGTGCCACTGGAAAAGAGCACTAGATGCGGCTGAAGAAGCCAAATATGACAAACTAGCTCGTCGGAAGTTAGCATTCGAACCCCCTGCTTCTAAACTTATGTCAGATGCTCAGAAAGCATGGCATGCCGAAGAGGAAGAACAAGAGTCAACTGCTATGGGACTCTCGCCTCAGCCTGGACTTCCTAGTGTGGGTCCTGCTTTAGAAGGCCCCGCCTCTTCTGCCCATTCATTGAATGAAAAAGAACATGGGGATAAATCATTTGCAGGGGGTATGGAGTTTGCCCCTGAAGACACGCTTCATGATACCACCTCTACTGCTCCTCATGTTGAAGAAGATAGACCTCCGGTCCTAGAGCCTACGGTAGCTGCCCAGCAAGACTTAGCAGCAGACAAGTCTCCTTCCACTTCTGTGCTATTACCACCTGTAGGAGACGTACAGCCTAGCCCTACCACTAGAATTATATCAAAACCTGCTCTTACTGAGGATCCACCAGCATTTCCCCCTGTGACTGAAGAGGAGCATACAGATTATAGCGACGGTACGAACGATACAGATGGTGGTGGCGACCAAAGTGGGAGTGACGAGAACAATGACAATTTAAGTGATGATAATGATGATCACGGGGGGTGGGATATTCGACCACCCTCTTCTTCAGACAAAGCGTCGCCTTACATCCATTTGCTTCTCACGGGTAAGTGTCATTTGTTTTGATTTACGACCAGCCTTTATTGTACATTTAAACAATTTTTTATGTAGATCCTATGATACATGAGGCAAGTGCTGTCATTCCTACTTCGACACAACAGCTGATGCTACCGCCAACTCAAGTGTCAAAATCACCTTGCTTGGAGCTCTCAACGACAACTCTCCCATCGACAACCTTATTGACAATTTCTCTAGCCTCTACAGAAGTCGTGGACGTGCTAAGATCATCTGGAGCAGGGGAACTTATGGTTCTTCAAATGAGTCCATCTCAACTGGATATCGACGTTCCTTCTCAGGCCACTATGCCGAAATCACCTGCTGGTCTTTTACTTGGCTCAGTATCCTCAGAAGTTTCAGTACCATCTCCCATCGCTGCTTCGAGCCCCACAGACGTACTGGATTTTCTTAAGATTTCTCTTGACTATTTGGAAAGTCTCACCAAGAAAGTGATTGAGGTTGTGCTGGCCGGACGAGATACTTTTGATACCTTCAAGCCTATGCTCACAAATAGTTTGAACAACCTTAAGTTCGTAGGCGACGTCGATATTGTTCAGCGTTGCTCAGAAGCCATCTCACGCCTAGAGGCACGACTAAGGTTCTTGGAGGCTTTAGGTCATGCTGATATCCAAGCACAGATTGCATCTACTTTTGAGGATATTCGGCCGAAGAAATCAGTAAGTATGAAGTCCCTCGACGTCATATAGCTGAGAAAGAGGTTCAGGTGGAACAACTGTAGCAGCTACATGCTCAAAAACAAGCTGAGCTAGCACTCTCGAACACCTCTTTGGAGAATTTACGAGAGAAGATTGCTGCCGCTGAAGTGGAGTTGACTAGGATGAAGGCTCAATTCGAACGAGAAGAAGCTATTGCCACCGAGCTCAACGTCAAAAGCGCCACTTCTCTGGTAAATTACCGTACCGAAGCTAGTGCTCTGGAGGAGGCTAAGAAGAGAGTAGCTGCCATGCTGTCTAGTGAGGACGAGCTTCGGAAACGGGCCGAGATGTTGGTGCGAGCTGACCACGAAGAGAAACTTTCTGACATTAAGTCTTAGCTTGCCTCATTCAGTTTGAGGAATTGATGAGCCTGTCTTTGCATCGTTCTTTTGGTAGGAACAACTTTTATCTTAAGTTGCTTTATTTTCTTTTGAATAAAAGTGTTGCTATTTTGGTTTTTCATCGTTTCTCTTGCATATCATTCTCTGACATGGAACAATGAAATTCCTCTTTGGATAGATTGTCTATATGCTCTTGTTTTAAGCATTAGAAGAAATTTATAAATCTTTGAAGCGCCATGTTACATGGCAACTTTGAGGACCTATCGCTCTATTGACGAGAGTCGATAAATTAGAAGTGTTGCGTTCAGAGCAACTTTGAGGACCTATCGCTCTATTGATGAGAGTCGATAAGTTAGAAGTGTTACGATCGGAGCAACTTTGAGGACCTATCACTCTATTGATGAGAGTCGATAAGTTAGAAGTGCTGCGTTCGGAGTAACTTTGTGGACCTATCGCTCTATTGACGAGAGTTGATAAGTTGAAAGTGTTGCGATTGGAGTAACTTTGAGGACTTATCGCTCTATTAACGAGAGTCGATAAGTTAGAAGTGTTGCGTTTAGAGCAACTTTGAGGACTTATCACTCTTTTGACGAGAGTCGATAAGTTGAAAGTGTTGTGATCAGAGCAACTTTGAGGACTTATCGCTCTATTGACGAGAGTCGATATGTTAGAAATGTTGCATTTGGAGCAACTTTGAGGACTTGTCGCTCTTTTGACGAGAGTCGATAAGTTGGAGGTGTTGCGATTGGAACAACTTTGAGGACTTATGGCTCTATTGACGAGAGTCGATAAGTTAGAAATGTTGTGTTTGAAGCAACTTTGAGGACTTATCGCTCTATTGACGAGAGTCGATAAGTTAGAAGTGTTGCGTTTGGAGCAACTTTGAGGAAGATAGAGTTCAAACTCTATAGGAATGAAACCCATCATAGGCTTAATGTTGACATTGGAACGATTTTGTCAACTATTTTGTTTTAAATTGTGCAAAAGTTTTAAACTTAAGCAGCATATTTTCCAAGAATCCAATTCTAGAAACAGGGGTATCCCCTGCGTTCATGCTCTTAAGCTGGGCTGCGTATTTTTGAAAGAACGCATCTCTGGATTATTGTGTTTAGGTCTGGCTTGCCTGTTTTATGGACGCAGGGTCTTGTCCCACGTCTTATTAGAAGTCCAAGCATTTGTAATGATAACGAAGAGACCCTACTGGGGCGGGAGTCTTGGAACTCTATACCGTCTACAGCGGGTATATAAATAAACTCGATTGGTCTTGTCAAAAGCCTTAAACGCTTAGGCTTCTTTTTTTTCCTTACACCCAGAAACAAATTTATTCTAGGTTTTCGACTGTTTCTCTTCGTCTTCCAGCCATGGCCCCTAAGAAATCTTGCTCAACTGGAGACAAAAATACGGAGCGCCTCATACCGTCGTCGGAGAACGCCTTCGGGTCCACCTCCGAGCCGATGTTGACGCCTCCGATGCCTGACCATCAAGGTAAGCCTTGCTATCTTCTTCGTTTAAGCATTCTCTTTTTTTTGCTATATTTTCTTTAAATCCCTTAGACGGATCTTGGTTGATGATGACGAATACGATTCGTCCCTTCAATCTTGAATGTAGAAAAACAACTTCTGCGTTCCTTGACAACAACTGTTTGTCTCTTTCTTCTTGAACACTGAAAGAAATTTCTGTGTTCATTGACGAAACGAAAGATTAATCCCTTAATCTTGAACGCGGGAAGAAATTTTGGCGTTCATTGATGGAACGAAGAGTCAATAATCTTGAATGTAGGAAGAAATAATGGCTTGATCCTGCTGTGTTTGATGCAGAAAACTTTCCTTATCCTGGAACGCAATTTTAGTTTATTACGTCCAGAATGATTCGACGCGGGTTTCAAACTTTGCGTTCAAATTGATTTTGACACAGGTCTGGACTCCTGCGTTTAAATTCAGTTGCCAAGAAATTTACTGAATTTATGTTTGCTTTGTTGCAAGGTGGGGCTTCTGCTTCAGAGCCTATTATCATATCTGATGATGAAGGAGAAGGATTGCTCCAAGAGGACGCTCCTCTGATTACACCCATTGCTATGGTCCCTCCTGGTGAAGTTTTCACCCCACTCCCCGAGAGTGTGACTTTCCTCACTAAGCGTCTGGAAAACATGGTGAGGCAAGCCTACCTTATCACTAAGCAAGGATGGGCCATATTTCCTGAATTCCGGGACTCCTTCTGGGAAGTGCTACGCCTTCTTTCCCATATCAACCCTAGTTGGGCTCTGCACTGTTCTGAGAAGATTTACTTCTTCTCGGGTACTATGGAAACCTTGGAGGAATTGTAGAATGCTGACTTGAAGCCAGAGATAGAGAAGGCTTTTCAAGCCTTGTGAACAGGAGCTACTGCTGCTGCTGCCACTACTGAAGAGTTGAGGGGGAGGGCCGAAGCAGAAGTTCAAGCCAAGCATTCTGCACGTATATCTCAGGCTAAAGCCCGCCTCACATCCTTTTTTCTTTAAAGACTTTTATAATACTTTTTGTCTTGTAGTAATTTTTTGATACATTCGTAACAGTTGCTACTTTGCCTGTGATGAACTGCTACTGCTTGTCTTTTTATTGCATTTCCTGTGTTTTTTCTTTTTTTCTAAAATGCTACGGTCTATGTGTGATGTTGGAATTTCTGAAAATTACCCCCTTGCGTTTGAATGATTTGAACGCAGGCCTATCGAGGGCGCATGGTTTTGTATTTGCATCCAAACAGGTTTGAACGCAACTCCGAGATTTGAGTTGTAGTTCTAAGACTTGCGTCCAGGAAGATCTGACGCATCCCAACTTGTTGGGGATCCCCTTTGATGTTGTTAGGGTGATCTTCTGGAATTCTCTTTGTTGTAGTCGAAATTCCCTGTTCGAATGCACTCCACGCGGGTCTGTCCCAAAAATGCAGCGTTGAAACTTGTGTTTGAGAGACTTGAAACGCGGTTATGGAACTTGCGTTCAGGTGAGCTAGATGCTCTTTCTCTCAACCTTGGGTGCGCATCTTAGGTTGCTGAGACTTTTCCACTAGACCGAATTAATCCAACAATTTAGAAAATTTTCTTTATTATAATATTTCTCAACAACTTAAATCATCAGAGTTGTAATGTTAACTTGACGACATACAAAGTAGGAGAACAATTCATTACAACGAACATTTAATAAGAAACCCCCAGCTAAGCTCCAGAGATTTGCAACTTATGGGTAATATTTCTTGAGAAATTTCCTATTAATTTGCATCATAAGTCTATCGCCCTTTTTATCGATGAGACGGTAGGCTCCATTAGAATAAACTGTTTCTATCACAAAAGGTCCTTCCCATTTGGGATTAAATTTCCCCTTGGTTTTGTGAGTCATCACTATAGGTCGTCGATTAGCCAAAACTAAATCGCCTTTCTTGAAAATCCGCTCTTTAACCTTTTTGTTGTAGGCTTTAGAAATACGGGCTTGATATAATTCAATCTGTTGCTGAGCTTGAAGTCACTTGTCGTCTAAAGCTTCAAGTTCCTGTAGACGTCGTCGATGTTTTTCTTCTTCTGTGAGTCTCATTGTAATTGCGACTCTCAGAGAAGGGATTTGAATCTCAAGTGGCAGTACAGCTTCACAACCGTATACTAAGGAGAACAGTGTAGCTCTTGTAGAGGTCCTCACCGTTGTTCGATAGGCCCACAAACATTCGCCGAGTCTTTCGTCCCAATCACGTCGGCTCTTAGAAACAAATTTCTTAAGTAGTTTCACAATGGTTTTGTTAAAGGCTTCCGCAAGACCGTTCGCTGGCGGATAATATGCCATAGATGTGACACTTTGGATTCTAAATTTTTCACAAAATCTCTGGAACCCAAAACTGATGAATTGTTTCCCGTTATCGTGCACTATCCGTCTCGGGACTCCAAAATGGTAGATGATGTGATGCTTAATGAACTTAACCACATTCTTCATCTTGACTTCTTTAAGCGAGATTGCCTCTGCCCATTTGGAGAAATAATCGGTCACGGCCAAAATGAACCGATGTCTTTTGGAAGTCGGAGGAGAAATTGGACCCACGATATCCATACCCCACACTTCAAATGGCCAAGATACTGATGTAGGATGTAAATTTCCCGGCGCTTGATGGATAAAATCACCATGAATCTGGCATGCATGACAACATTTAGCGTAGTCTGCTGCATCTGCGAACATCCTTGGCCAATAATATCCAATTCGTCGGAGACGATCGCCCAACTTAGCTCCAGGCTGATGAGCATCACACATTCCGTCATGAGCTTCCTTCAGGGCCTCTTTTGCTTCTTTCCGAGAGAGGCATTTAAGTAAGACTCCATCATGTGATTTACGGTACAGGGTTTGAGAAATTGCATCATAATAGAATTGGAGGGCCTTTCGCTTGATAGTGGCCGCTTCCTTAGGGTCATCAGGTAAGATTCCGTATATGGCATAGTCGATGTACGGAAACCGCCAATCCCTAGCTTCAAATTCCATCGAGGTCATACAGACTTCTCTTGTCGTTGTCTTATCTGAGCTCTCTTCTATAAGAATCTTGGAGCAGTATAGCTCAAATCCTGTGACTGGGATCGTTGTTTCAGCCCCTAGCGGTAACGCCAATGAAGTTGCTAATGACGCCAAAGCATCTGGGTAAGAGTTCTGAGCTCGTGGAATGTATTCAATGAAGAACCCTTCGAACTTCTTAGCTTGCTTTAGCACTACGAAGTAGTACGGGATTAGGTCCTCATGACGTACTTCGTATTCATCTCGGACTTGATTTACGATGAGCTGAGAGTCATCGTAAGCCTCGAGGTGTTGAATATTAAGTTCTTCGGCGAACTGCATTCCTAGTAATAGAGCATTATACTCAGCCACATTGTTGGTGCAGGATTCGATTAAGGAAAATCCTCTTGGGATCACGTGACCGTTTGGGGAGACGAACACCACTCCTACTCCCGCGGTAATTGCTCTATGAGGGTTTGCTCTGGATGCACCATCGAAGAATAGTTTCCACACTTGTGTAGATTTCCGAGTGATACAAGCTTCTGGGACTTCGTCGGGCAATTCTTCATATAATTTAGATGTCCCTAGCACTGGGTGATCAGCCAAAAAGTCTGCTAACGCTTGACCCTTGACCGCTTTTTAGGGTATGAATTGCATATCATATTATGACAAGAGAATGGCCCATTTTGTGAGCCAGCAATTTAGAGATGATGGCTTAGTCATTAGCACTCTCAAGGGATTCACCTTTGAGATGACGTGAATTGTTTGTCCAACTAGGTAATACCGCATCTTTTGAACTACGAAAACTAAAGTGAGACATTCTTTTTCAACTGGATTGTATCGGTGTTCGGCTCCCATCATAGTCCTGCTTAGGTAATAGATGGCTTGCTCTTGACCTTGATCATTATTCTAGGCCAACAAAGCTCCCAGAGAATGTTCCATGGCTCTCACATACAACAGAAATGGCTTTCCTGATATTGGGGCCATAAGAACCGGCGGTTAGGTAAGATGCTCCTTAATTTCTTCGAATGCCATTTGGCAATCCTTATCCCAAATAAAGGACACACCTTTCTTCATGAGCTTAGAGAAAGGTTGGCAGCACCCCGAAAGATTAGATATAAATCTCTGAATGTAGGCCAATCTCCCTTGCAAACCTCTGAGCTCTTTGAGGCTCTTCGGAGGCGGCATGTCTTGGATAGCGCGCACTTTTTCTAGATCAAGAGAAATTACCTTGGATGTGACGATAAATCCTAGAAATTTTTCGCTTGACACCCCGAGGAATGATTTTGTTGGGTTCATCTTTAGCTGATGTGTTCGCATGATGTCGAACATTATTTTCAAGTCTGTAAGATGATCGCCTTTATGTTGGCTCTTTACTGCTATATTGTTAACGTAGCATTCTACCTTCTTACGCAGATGTTCATGGAAGATGGCGTTCATTGCACGTTGATAAGTTGCACCCGCGTTTTTTAGGCCGAAGGGCATTAATGTGTAGTAATACACCCCCAGTGGGGTTCTGAACGCAGTATGCCTTTCGTCTTCAGGATACATCTTGATTTGATTATACCCAAAAAATCCATCCATGAAAGATATCCTTTCGTATCCGCAGGTATTGTCAATCATAACATAAGTGATAGAAAGCGGGAATTCGTCTTTCGGACAAGCTGCATTAAGATCACGGAAGTCGATGCATATACAGACTTTACCGTTTTTCTTAGGAACTCTAACAATATTGGCTACCCAGTCTGGATGTTGTTCCTCTTTGATAAAACATGAGTCTATAAGTTTTCTAACTTCAGAAACAATTGCTTTCATGATCTCTGGACGAAACCGGCATTGTTGCTGTTTAACGGGTTTTGCAGCTGGATCGATGTTAAGACGATGCATAGCAACTTTTAGGTCAAGACCAGGCATGTCTTCATAGTTCCAAGCAAATACATCTATATATTCTCTGATGAGAGATATAAGGTCTTCTCTCTCAGATGATGATAAATTTTTAGCTATGAAGATGGGCTTAGGATCATGCTCATCTCCCATGTTGACCTGGATCACTTTATCTTCGGTAGGTGGTTCGCGTTGTTCGAATCGTATATCCCACAAGATGTTGAGACGCTTGATCCAAGGGTCATTGGTTGATTCGATTAAATTTTCATCACCTCCTACGTCTTCATCTGGATGACTAGTTGAGACCATGTTCACAGTCAAACTTTTAAAGAAAGGTCCGACACTGACGTCAAATTCCCAGGAAGATGTTCCGGATGAATGGTCTTGACGTAGATAATTACTGATTTCATTTTCTGAGACAGGGGGAGTTGTGACATAGCCCAAGCCTCTTCTGGTTTTTTGATAATAATCCGGTGGTTTTCCTTCGAGAGTGGGAGACATTCGAATTGGTGTTCGCCTTCCTTTCCCAAAGTTTAAACCTTATTTTTCGTTAAAGTTATACCACATTTGCTTCATTAATCGGAGGGAGTTAGATTCGTGATAATGGAATTGAGAAACTCCATCATCTTCTTTGGAACTTTCCCGTTTGAGCGGTTCGGGTTTAACTTTACCGAAATGAATCGGCCTCTGCCCTTTCCTTCTAGACGGGACTTTGAAGAAAGCCTTCTGTGCATCTTCTACTTCTTCGTCTGAAGTGAAGGATGACTTAATTGGTAATGTGAGAGATGTTTCTGCACACAGTGTGCACCATGTATTGGTACCTGTTTATTCAGCTTTAAAAGATTCATCAGACAAGTACGTCAAAATAAAATCTTCATTAATGCACCACTCGCCCTCACTCAGTACATTATTATTGTTATCGACCGAACCCATTACATTAAAGTTCAATTCCCACGGACAATCTCCTTCGGGTTCTAGTTCAACGTCCGTCTCATTGCCGCTGTCAACATCTTCTTTCTCTTGTGATTCCGAATAGAAGACCGAATCTGTGTGGAAATTTTCTACTCCTCTGAAAGGGTATTTTTCTACAATCAGGGTTCGAACTTCATCTTCATCATTGACATACTTCATGACTTGATGTAGAGTAGATGGGACAATGCGGTTTGCATGTATCCATGGACGTCCTGGCAAAAGATTGTAGGACGTGTCCGCATCGATGATGTAACAAGTTACTTTGGACTTAAGGTCTCCGATCTGACATCTGAGTTTGATCTTTCCTAGGGGCTGAGTGCTATTAGCATTGAACCCGAAGATGGTAGTTTGAGTAGCGTTCAACCGATGCATGGGAATCCCCAAGACTTGCATAACTCTGTATGGCATGATGCTGAGTGTTGAGCCTGGGTCGACCTGAACACGGCTGATCTCTGATGACCCGATGTATCCTGTGTAATACAGATGTCTGTCATGCTTGTGCTTGACTTGTATTTCTTCCTGAGTGAATGATATGCGGGGTAAACTTCTTGCTGCTTGCAAGCATTGCAGGCAGGACTGATCTTCAGACGTTTCAGGAATTGGAGTAACTTGAGTGATAAAGCTCTTCGTGTTCTTCAAAGCTTCAATTAGAGCTTCTTTGGTGGTTTTGGATAAGCTCAAGAGCTCATATAGGGTGATCCTAGCGGGTTTATTGGCCAGCTGTGCCATTACATTGAATTGGAAGGGAGCACTCGTTTCTCCAAGATCCTGGTGAAGGTTTTTGTTGAACCGGAGCTCTTTTTACTTTCCTTTATTGACCGGCTTCTTTGGTACAGAACCCCTAGTGTCTTGGGGATGTTCTTCGACTTCTTGAGCATTCTGGTCATAGTTCCTCAAGTAAGCTTTTTCTGATCGAGTACCAGGGTTACCTTCTGGGTATGCCGCTAGGACGATTCTCTCTTCCTCTGAGTCGGTGAGAGGTTTGAGATGGTCATTGTTCTCATTAACAGAAGGGCTAATCATGTTGGATAACTTGGCTTTGCCTCTTTTCTGCTTATGCGCGGTGTTTGTCCACTACTGATCTTTAATTAAGTGGGGATGGACCCACATGCTCTCCCCTTTTGGGATAGTGAGGGGTACCAACCCCCTGTCCTTCTGATTGTGTACGTCGGTGTTTTTCAAGTGCATTTCCCCTTTGGGGATGGGAATGACACCATTTGTAGCAGTTATAGGGAGGAAGTCTCCGAACTGGACTGCAATCAGGTTAGTGGACACAGTCTTCTACTCCGGCTTCAGGGTAAGCACGTTAGCATTCACGAAATTTTGTAAGATGTCTTTGAACACATAACATTTTCTGGTAGGATGTCCCAAGAACCTATGATAGCGACAATAATTGGGGTCGTCTATCTTCCCTGCTTCATCTGGCTTTCCGATTTCAGGGAGCTGCAATTTATTGTTCTTCCGAAGAAGTTGGAATAGAGTGTCTACATGCTCCTCTTTGAACGAGTATTGCTTAGGTGCTCTTTGTTGGTTTGGTGCTTTGCCTTGCCTTCTAGATGGCGCACGTGCATCGGTATTGGTAACTAACGTCTCTTTCCCCTTGGAGCGCGGCGTATTGTTCTGGTTGCGTTGCTGTTGGGGCTTGGGTTGAGCAACTTCTTCAACCTTGACCCGAGTGACAATCTCTTCAGCTTGTTCTCCTTGTGATACTAGTTGTCTCCAGGAGTGACATTCTGCTACTCCCATCTGGGCAAGGAGCTGCATCTGCAAGTTGTGCCTACAAGTTTCGACCAGAGTTGATTGAGTCATACCTGATGGGCATCGCAATGCCATACTGCGGAATCTCTCCACATAAGCTTTGATAGATTCTCCCTTCTTTTGCTTGGTGGAGAGAAGGGTAGGGACTGAGACCTCCATGTCATCTTCGAAGAATCTCGCTAAGAAGAGTATTTCCAAGTCTACCCATTTCTGAATAGAGCAGCAGGCAGCTTCATAAACCATTCAAAGGCGACACCCTTGAGGGTACCGATGAATAGGCGGGTTAGGATGGCATCATTAGCTACCACATCTCCAGTTTGTGACTTGAAGTAGTAAATGTGTTGATTTGGCGACCCTGTACCATCAAAAGGTTGCAGAGTTGGGGCTTTAAATTTCGGCGGATATGGAGCTGTATCCCATTCTGTGGGATAAGATCGTATCACTCCTTCTTCGCGAAGCTCGCTTCTATTTGCCATTGCATTAAGGCGGGCTTCTAGCTCATCCACTTTAGTTGACTGAAGATTCGGTTCTCTCTCCATCTCTTTCTCATTTTCGGAGGAAGACTCCAAATTGTGAGTCTCATGTTCCACATTCTCAAGTACTTTTTATTTTCCTTTAGAAGTTGTCCTCCGGGAGGATTCTGGTCTTTGACCTTTTTCAGCGAGGAGCTGAGCCAACATGTCCTTCATTTGAAGAAGAGTTTCTTGTTGTGCGTGAAGCATAACATGATGTTCGTCCACTCTTTTAGCTAAGTCTTTAGGGTGTTCTGCCATGTAAGCGGGAACTTCACGAGCCACGACAGAGCTTGAAGATTGAGACTCGGCAATTGCTGAATATTTATCATCAGAAACAATCCCCTTGGCTAACCTTTAGTAGTTAACTGGGCGAATAGCTCCTGTCCGCATCCGAGTGTGTCGATATACTCCTTCAAACCCATCGCAAATTTCCCGAATGGTCGGGGAATGGCTCCTTTCTGACTCATCAGAATTGGAAGCGGAAGCTTTCCCTCTGCCAATCACATTAATAGTGACTTAAGGATATTCAGCTTTAGAAATCTTCTTATTCTGATGACGTTGTCGCTTGGTAGGTCTTGCAATGCCAGATAGTCTATCGAATACAGACCTACGAGGCTCAGGTGTACAACAGTGACATTTAGAAAGGACTGTTGAAATAAGCCGCTCACAATGACATGAGTGAGTTGCTCGCTGCATTGGTTTTTCCCTAGAAAGTAATTCTCACAAATCAGAAACTTGAGAATAATTCTTTGGCGGGAATAAGACCTCCTACCCTTGAGTGGGCGAGACTGGTTCTTGTTGGACATGAATCTTAAGCCCGTGTTGACTCCTTTGTACTTGGCGGACTACA
The DNA here is from genome assembly GCA_022839385.1 of Asparagus kiusianus. NCBI lineage: Eukaryota > Viridiplantae > Streptophyta > Magnoliopsida > Asparagales > Asparagaceae > Asparagus > Asparagus kiusianus. Next base: position 7,224 of record BQKN01058692.1, on the reverse strand, counting down.
TCACGTTCTGGAGTTGAAACGCAAGGGCCGCGTTGTGATTTATAACCACCAGGCTTTGGCATGTGTTTAATTGATGAAACAGGCCCCTTGGGATCCTGTTTTGTTTGGACGCACCCATGGGGTGTGTTTTCATCTTTTACATTACTGCGTTTTGGATAGACAACGCACTACTGATTATCGCGTTTAAGCTATATCACTCAGGGCTCATAGTTAATCTCATTGCCGTGGAGTATGCGCTCTGGAGTAGGAACGCAGTTTTTGTGCTGGGCCTCGAGAACGTGACCCTCGCGTTGAACTAAAGGTCGGTTTTCTCAAAGATGTGCTTGTCGGATAGATCTTCTCCGTCTTTGAGTGGCGTTCTTCTTGGCTTGTTTCAGAGTTTTGGCCATAACGCCATCGACGTTAATGGGATTCTCTTCCATCATAGGCCTTTTACCATCCACTACTCGTTGTGTTGACACGGGTGTGGAATCTTCAACTTGAAGAGCAAGTTTGAGACTTTGGCCAAAGGAGAGGACTTTCTTCGGCTTCTTAACCGTGGGTTGAATTTCTTCAGAGGCATTTTGGATGTTGTGCTTGGCCTTAGGGCTAAGCGATCCAGAGGAAAGAGCTTCCTCGTACTTGGCTTGATCAAACTCTACAACGAGTGTTTCAACAGTTGTTCCAGCGAGATGGACGTCAGATTGCACCACCACTTCTTCGTCAGTGAAGCTAGTCCCCAGTAGAGTCGCCATCTTTTGTTTGTGGAAAAATTTGCAGTAAAAGAAACGAAGGAAAAAATTGATTTGTATTCCTTTGATCTCAATTACAATTGGATTTCCTTATTACAAAAGAGAGGAGAATGAATTCGATTCTCCCATTTGTTTAATTCTGGGTTCTTCACGATGGAGATGAGATGCTTCCCTCGAATGCTCGCGTCTAGTTTGCCTCTCGTTGACGATCCGAACGTCTAAACTTGCTAGAACAAATGACTTGTGTAGTTGGATTACTCAAGAACTCTCCACGAGTGTTGTACCTCAGAGTGAGTGACAAAACTCCGGTAATAAGAGTTGTTTGAACCAAAATACTTTGGTTAGTAAGCCGAGTATCAAATATCCAAAAATTTTCAATTTGCTGAAGATTGTTGCCTACAGATTCTCGAAAATTCGCTCCAATTTTAGAGGAAATCTCCTCACCCTGATCCGATTTTATCCTCACCCAAAATCCGATCCTGAACTCTGTGGAGTTTGTTGATATTTATAGAGGAATTAGGGGTGTAACTGCCCCTATAATCCGCGCCTAAATGGGATTTAATTGCCCCATTAATCGGGTGTAACAACCCACGTAAACCACTCTCCCGATCGTGGGTGAGCAGCGGTTTTCTCGTAACCGTATGGATCACGTTTGAATAAGTCAGAGACTTGACTTGCGTTCTGGCAGCGAGTGAAACTGCGTTTGGCAGCGATAGGAGCTGCGTTGGGTAGCGATAGGAGCTACGTTGGGGCTGCGGTAGGAGCTGCGTTAGGCAGCAATAGGAGCTGTGTTGGGCAGTGATAGGAGCTATGTTGGGCAGCGATAGGAGCTGCGTTGGGCAGCGATAGGAGCTGCGTTGGAGCTGTGGATGCCTTCTCTGTCTTTATATATGGATGACATCAATGACCAGTAGAGAAGTTCCTATTCAGGCCATTTGTGACAATTGAGGCATCCCAATAACACTCTATCAACTGCAGGTCACAATCTCCGCTAAGATGGCTTGATCGTGCTCTTCTCAGCATGCTAAATATTCGCTCACAGCTCTCTAGATCTTCCTGCTTTTCTAAAATCATTACACTGTTCATCAGCATCTCTAATAGTTGCTAATGTAATATCAGCCATGTTGTTATCGCAGCCATCAAGATCAATCATCTCACATAGGAGGCTTGTTTACAGCGGATGAAGTTATGTTTACGCTCACATTGGTGTTGTGTCTTGATGATGGTACGTAGGGAGGACTTCCTCGCCTTAGTTTGAAGAGACTGTCGATTTATAGTCTCTTTCTGTCAGAGCGGTGTAAAGATCATCGTTTTGTAATCTTTGCTTTAGCTCTTTGATATGTGAGAGTCTCCAGATTGTAACTCCCGATGCTGATTATGGAAGTTGTTGATTGGAGCTATCGTGAAGGTCATCAGATTGTAATCTTCATCGATCTATGTGGAATTCTTCAAATTGTGGCTTTCTGAAAGTCGTCAGATTGTAACTTCCAACATCAGTGTTTAATGGGGAGTTAGCTATCTTTCATAATTTTTAGACAGCCTACATTGATTAAGGAGGAGTTCAGATCTGCAAATCCGGACTCGTTGGAGGCCGGAAGGGTGTTGCAAGGTTCAGCTACCACAGCAATGCGGGCGTTGATCTTCCTACGCTTGCGAGAAGCTAAGGATCGTGAGGAGGAGGATGAGAGGTATTCTTCGTACTTTTGTTGGTCGAACTCGTATTCGACCACTTCTTCCACCGGGATCTTAATCATCGGTTGCGGCACGACGGCCTCGGCAGCGAGACTATTGGCTCCCACTGTGGTTGTCAGTTTGTTTTCGTCGAAAATTGATTTCTTCATTGAGGTATTCATTACAACTTTGGTCGTTACAATAAAAATACAAAAAGATAGTCTTTTTATAAGACTCTTACATAATAAAAACAAAAAATACAATTCTCGTTCAAAACAAACACGGAGAGATCGTTTATCGGTCTTCTGCTTGTGTGGGTTCTTCGCCAGTGCTGGGGTTTATCCGTGGATGACCGTCGATCAGATCCGGTTACTAAAAAATTAGGCAGAGCTCCTACCTCACCAAGGAGGTATTTGCTTAAAGCACTGAAATTTACCAAGCGAAACCAGTAGCTCTTCTCGAGATTAAGACAAAGCCTAATCTCGAGTAACGGACGGGAACGAGCTTCAGATCCTTCGAATTGCTCCTTCTTTATGCCAGGATTCCCCGGGATCTCGCTAGCCCTTGCTGAAATTCGTGCTCCCTTGCTCTCCTCAATCCGGCAATACCTCGTCCTCTTGATTCTTCATCCCCCTTTGAAATGAGCCCCCAAGCTCGTATTTATAGGCTTCGGGTGCGGGGATTTGGATGAGAACAAGTGATTTGTCCTTATATTCAGTCAACAATAGCCTAACCACGTTTGGGGATGATATCAACTCAGTTAGGAACCCCTGGAACAGATAAACCCTACGAAAAACTGCTTTGAAACCGCCAAAACGCGTATTGCGCCCTGAACTGCGCGACGGATAAATCTGACCCGTGCTTGCGCGGGTTAGAACATCCGACCCGTGCTTGCGCGGGTCGGTCTGTTCCGTTCCGCGCTTTGCGCGGGTCCGTCACCTCTGCCAAGTTCTTTCTCCTTTTGACTCTTTTCGTTCCAAGACTTGTTCTTTTTTTGCCGTTTCATGTTTTGAGCGACTTGTTGATTTGTACGCTTCGTTGCGGGACTGACCATCGAACGTGCACTAGTTAATGTGTGCGTGTTGGTTGACGTGTGCGTGTTGATTGAGGCACACGAACTGATTGACGCACGTGTGTTGACCGACGCGCGCGAGTTGATTGTTAAGCGTGCATGCCACTCGGTTCGCTGTTTTGCTTCAGGCGCTTATCAGCATCAAATAATCCTCTTAGACTTGGATAACGACGTTTATCGTCTTCTCTCCGTCTCGAGATGTGTGCGGATACCCATAGGCATTTTTATACGCCTACAATCGGGTCTAACATTATACTTAGTTGGATGACTGGGTTATCCTTAAGAATACCAAGCATGGCACTCTCGAGGAACTTCCCGTGAAAGAAAGGAAACAGTTTAGATTCATATACCTGTTAGAGTACGCATAGAGCAGTTTATCCTCATGCACCTATTAGAGGATTGAGAATCAGTTTATACTTGTATACTCTTTGGAGTGTACCATTTTATTTGGATTATTCCAACGATATAACGCCGGCTTCAACCAAGGTTTGGATGCTATTTTTGAGAGCAAGGCAAGCCTTGGTAGGATGAAGGATCCTCCGGTGGTACGTACAGTACTTTGGATCCGTAGTATTATCAGCTTTCTCCTTATTTACGATATGTGATAGCTTTATCTTGTTGTTCTCAAGGAGGGATTCAAAAATGGCTAGAATATCTTCGTCCTTGAAGGAGTACTCTTTTTGGAGTCTCGGATATGAAGTCTTTTGCTGTCTTCGGGGTTGTTGTTGCGATGTCTGATTAACGTCAATAACTGCTACAGGTACCTTCTCCTTACCACGGGAGCACAAGCTTGAGTTCGGAAGGTTAGCCGTCGGGGTTGTTGTTGTGAAGTCTTTTGCTGTCTTGAAGGAGTACTCTTTTTGGAGTCTCGGATATGAAGTCTTTTGCTGCTCTCCGTATACCTTCAACTCTTTTCAGGTGTTGGATGGTGATACTCCCATAACTTCCAAAATATCAATGGATAGGTTATTATAACAGATTTGGAGGTTGAAGTCCTCTGTGACTGGATCTCGATAATTCATTGCCTTATTTTAAAAACATTTGATGAAGGCGTCGATTATCTCTTTGTCTTCATGTTTCTCCTCAAAGAGTGCCCTGATGGATACCTTGTCGTCATCATCAAAGAAATTGCTGAGGAATGAGCTTTCCATGTCGTCCCAGCCGTTGATTCTTCTAAGCTTGAGATGATGGTACCAATCGAAGGCAGGCCCACGAAGGGTGCCAACGAATGACCAAACCATCAAAGGCTCGTTGCCAAAGATCACTCCTAAGTGGGACTTAAAATAAATCAAGTGTTGAGTGGGGGAGCCCTTCCCATCGGACGACGTAAAGTTGATCAGGTTGAACTTCGCTGGATATGGGATCGACTCCCACTCTCTTGGATAGGGACACGGAATATCAGTCTTCTTTTCCTCTCGAGCAGACATCAGAGTGTTGATTTTGCTCTCGAGGTCTTTCATCTTCTCATCCTCGTCTGTATCATGCTTTGGATGATTTCTAAGAGGAACAATGCAGCCACCCTCGGTATTATCATCTTCGGTAGGACCATCCCTAGTGTTGTTGTCTTCAGTAGGGCCAACCCCAGTGTTTTGATTAGCTGGAGGGTTGTCTTCATCGAGGTGTTTGTCCACATCTGAATCACTACCTGCTTGGTTAGCAATATTGCGATGGTTGGATTCACCAAGTTGATTGGACAGAGCCCGAATCTGTTGTTCATGCTCTTCCTTCATTTGCATCATGGCCATTTCCAATTTAAACTTGAAGTTCTCTTTTTTCTTAGCCAAAGCATCCTCGATGATTTTGGCCATTTGTTCAGTGTTAATCATAAGTGCGTCACGGGATTGTCCTGGGTTGGATATCGTATTATCAGAAGTGATTGCAGAGTTAGCATCTGGTGCTTCATCATCCAAGGATAAACCCCTCTGCATTCTCTGATAATCCTTTTGTCTAATGGTTCCCGATCGCAACCGAGTTAGACGATGCGATATGAGAGGGTAAGAGCTAGAAGGTCGAGTTGACTTTCCTCTATCAGCCATGTTAATTGTGACTTTTAGAAGTTTATCGTCTTGAACAGCTGATTGTTTCTTGCAGAAACTTCTTGGCTTAGTATTCGATGCTTCAGAGGAAAACTTTTGGAATACCAAGACCCTCTGTGGAGCGGTCTTGGCGTAGCGACACACTGATAATACTGCTCTGATAATCTTAGCACATGGGTAGTGAGAGTTTGTTTCTCAGGTACTTCTTTTCTGAGACTTGTTCGTACCCCCAGCCTGATAGTACAACTCATCAGTCTGATGACTGGAGCAACCCATCATGTGTTAGCATAACTCCCTAGGTGTAACATCGTCGTCAGACGAATGCGTTTCATTCTGGGAACATAACGCTTTGTTAGCGTCTTCAAGTGTCGCGTTTTTGAAGCCACGCTTTCGTGAGTGTGGGGCCTCAATGGGCTCTTGGACTTCAACATGCAATCCAATAAGGTCACTTAGAGGGACTTTCCTATTATAGGAATGCTCTGACTTGTTGCGATGGTGTGTACGACCCCTAGCTTGATAAGTCGCTCGGGGTTCATTCACTGGGCCCAAGCATTCTTTGATCGAAACTTTTCCTCGATCCTCGTGCAAAGGACCTAGGCGATCCACCATCCTCATCTTGAAACGAGACAAGTCCACACTACCGTGGGGCTCTAGTGGAGGTGTGTGTTTCATCAGTACAGGAACAGGGACTGTCGGAGACTCAAAAGGGGCCACGGGAGGTGAACCGAATGCAAGACGAACCGATCCGGTTTGGGTCAGGCGTGAACCATCATTTGGTGCCTCGGCCTTGACCGAGCCACCATTTGGTGGCTCGTTTCTGGACGAGCCACCATTTGGTGGCTCGGTTTTGGCTGAGCAAGCAGACGGTGATTTTCGTTTTTCGACGATTTCGGGTGTCGTTTCGGGTTGTTTTTTACACCGTTTCGGACTTTGGTTTCCAGATTTGGCGTAGTTTTGGTGCCTTCTTGACCACCTCTTCTTGCTTCAGCTTCAATGCTTCTTTCACAAGAGTCCGTGCATCTGCAAGTAACGTACGGCATTTCTGGATCCGTTCTTTGAGGGTTGAACGTGTCCTTTTGACGCGGACCCATTCATTCATCGTTGGCTTAGGGAAGAGGCCATTTGTTTGTCGTTGAGGCACTCGATGCTCCTTGAATTTCAGATCCGCCTCATAATTGGTCCCGTCTATCGACTCTAAAGACTTAGCGAATTGGCACGCGAGGCGTTGGCGCTGCCTTTTACGAGCTCTCTTTGATAAAGTGGGTGCGCCTCCAACGGCTATCTCCTTAATTGAGGAGGAGTCCAAATCTATAGATCCGGCCTTGTTGGAGGCCGGGGGGCATTACAAGGCAAGATTGCAGTAGCAACTGGGGCCTTGATATTCCTGTGCTTGCGAGGGGCGGAGGATTTGGAGGAGGAGGACGACAAATACTCCTCGAACTTTAGCTGGTCGAACTTGTATTCGACCTCTTCTTCAACCGAGATGCAGATCCAAAGTTGTGACACATCAGCCTTCGCAGAAAAGTTGTCGGCTCCCACTGTGGTCGCCAGCGTATTTGGGTCAAAAGTTGATTTCATTGCCAACGAACTCATTACAACCGTTTATCGATTATAAGTTCAAAAAAAAAATAAAAGTCGATCTTTTTATAAGATCTCCTTATACAATAAAAATAAAATATTACAACTCTTGTCAAACTACACACAACAGCAGTTT
>BQKN01058691.1:9618-29864 GCA_022839385.1 Asparagus kiusianus | reverse complement strand
CAAGGTATGATCTTAAATAAATCATGGGTTCAAACTAAGATGATAAAAATAAAGACACGCGGGCACGGGCACGGCACGACGAACTAAAACATACGTTTCTCATCTAAAAAGTGATTTCTTTGATACATGCAATAAACATAGTATCAAGTTGATATCTCTTATTGCTGATATGAATTTATTGAATTGCAAACCAAGGAACGAGTTTCTATGTATAAATAGGCACTTCAAAAAAAATTAAATCAACCACAAATAATGATAGAAACTGCAATCTATATTGCATCATTAAACAACTAAACAGAAGATCAAAATTTATAATCAATAAGCATTTGATCTAAGCATTAACAACAAAGAATTCACCAGATCTAAATAGAAGAAGAAATCCAAACCCTTTGATATGTACACAACAATTTCCACTCTGTTGTTTCATGTCCAGAACATGCAAATCCTCTGCAAACAAACCAGCTGGACTGATTCCACCCTAAATTTCGTCGATTTAGCGATAATTAATTACGAAAAGCCCCCATATTTCGAATCTATGTGTTTCCATAAATAAATAAGCACGATACGAAAGATAATTAATAACTTCCTATGTACCTGAATTACAACCATTGTTCCCTCAGCTATTATTACATGAGCAGCTCTCAGAGATGGAGGCTCTCCAAGAGGAGTGAGCCTGAAATCATCACACGGTAACAAAATCAGTAATTACTACTTACACATTCCATCTCCAATACATTAACCTAATTCATTAAAGAGAACACACTTTTCCAAAAACCTTACCTTGACCACTTATTTGTTAGCACATCATAACTGTAGGCGTATAAAACTGCCTATAGGTCCCTTAACACAGCTCGACGACGCCGATTCAACAAACGGACCATCGGGCGACATATCCAAACAAAGCTGTTAGCCCACAAACGCCGAAGCCAAACGATACGCGACGAAGCGAACTAATGAGGCTACGAAGCTAACGAACCGCACGTGAACAACGGAATGCATCCATTCGCATGCGAAATCAAGTCAACGGTTCGTGGAGTCAACGAGTCATCCAATCAAGAGAGGATTCGAACTCAAACACCAAGGCGGATTTACTGCCAAATCAGGAACCCGACTTGCTGCCAAATCTGGAATCAAGTCAACGAGTCGTTTCCAGATCAATTAACCACACAATCGAATCACGGACATAACCGGAACCGGAAACAGCGGAAAAGACCGAAACGAACAACACCTGAGGGGACTCGGCCGAAACCGAGCCACCCCAAGGTGGCTCGGCTCTTTTCCAAAACGAACAACACCTGAGGGGACTCGGCCGAAACCGAGCCACCCCAAGGTGGCTCGGCCCAAGCCGAGCCACCCTAAGGTGGCTCAGTGGCCGAGCCACCTCAGGGTGGCTCGGCATGAGCCGAGCCACCTTGAGGTGGCCGGCTTTCCCCCCCTCTCTCTCTTGTGTGCACACGGGCACAGGTTCGAGTGGCTATAAATAGGAGAGGAGGTTGTTCATTTTGAGGGGTTGGATTTTAGAGAAGGCGAAGCCCTGCTGGATTGGAGATTCAAAACATAAAAAGATTCAAACTTTAGGACTTCGGGGACTCCCTCATTCAGATCTGATGCTCGGCGATCGTCAACGCCAAATAAGGCAGGTGTTCGAGAGGACCGGATCTCAGATCTACGTGTACATACTCCAGATCAAAGCTTGGTTCTTTGATCCCGAGATTCGAGCGGTTGTTTCCTTGGTGAAACAATCCCTCCGGCTATTATCTCCCTTGGTGGAATAATACCCGTTATACTGTGTAGATCCGACCGGATCTAGATCTCGCGGTGGTCCACGGATAAACCCCGGCGCAGGCAAACAACCCACGCAAGCGAGTGACCGCAAAACAGGATCTCGCGATTTGTTCGACAAACAAGGAAACAAAGTTATAATCTTTCTTTTCTTTTATTTTGATTTTCATTGTAACCAGATCTTATAAAAAGACCGGATCTTTGTAACCGATAAACAGTTATTGAGATGGCAATGATATCAATGAAGAAAGCAACAAATTTTCCCGCGAACAATCTGGCGACCACAGTGGGAGCCACCGATCTCGCTGACGAGATCGTTGCGTCGCAGCCGCGGATCTCAATCCCGGTCGTGGAGGAGGTCGAATACGAGTTCGATCAGCAAAAGTTTGAGGCGTACTTGTCGTCCTCGTCCGGATCAACCTCCCCCCGCAAGTCTAAGAAGTTCTCCTCCAGGAGAAAGACTCGTTGGTACGAAGATGTTGAAAACACCAACGAAGATCTCGCCCCGCTGGATGCCGAAGCTGCATTGTGTGAGATTTCTCCAACTTCCAACCAGGTCAGATCTGCTCTGGCCAAATCTTCCGTCGCCGAGGGCATAGTGACTCTCTCAAAGAGAGCCCGCCAAAGGCAACGTCAACGCCTCGCGAAACAATTCGCAAAGGCAATGGAGTCTGTTGACGGAATCCGCTACAAGGCGGAGCTGAAAAACAGAAGAGGCAAACAGCCTCAACAACAGATGAACGGTGGCTCTTCCAAGCCACTAACAACGGAATGGGTCCGTGTCAAACGGAACCGTTCAACGCTGGAGGAGCGCATTCGCAAGCGTCGCGCACTATCAGCGTAGGCACGGGCTCAAGCTGAAGAAGCCCGTAGAAAGCTTCAGAAGGAGGTGACAAAGAAACCGCCACCAACCCGCAAAGTGTGGAGGCCAAAATCCGAAGTGGCGATTCAGGCCAAAGAGCAACCTTTGCAACCTTCGAAGCAGATTCAACCTCCGGCGAACCAAACGAAGTCGCCGACAATTCCCATGGCTATTCCGAGAAGTCACACAGAATCATCCCGGAGAAAGAAGTCAATTTTGGAGCGCCTCGACCCATTCCCCAATGGACGATACAAAACTCTAATTCAAGAGCGTTTGGGCCTGATGAAGAAACCCCGAACGACTCAACATGCTGGGGGTTGCCATCATTTTTAGCATGACAAGGAGTTCAAGGCTGCTGCGCACGCCAACTTGCACATCGAAGTTCAGGAGTACGCTGAGAACTCACGCCCACAAAGGCATGTTTCGAGGCGCATAACTCTCGAAAGCCCGAGGAAGGCGATTCGCCCCCAGAAGGAAACGTTGTCATCCGATGACGATGACGTTATACCTGGGGAATCGTGCCAACACGCGATAGGTTGCTCCAACTTTCATACGGACGAGCTGTACTATTGTGCTGGGGGTATGAGCAGAGCCAGAAAGAGAAGTCCTCGTAGGCTCGAAACTCAATGCCCCTGTGCCAAGCTCATTCGGGCGGTACTGTCTGAATGCAACTGCATCAAAGCAGTCCCCGAGAGAGTCTCGGTGTTCGAAAGGCTCAGCACTGTAACGTTAAAGACAAGGCCTAAGCGTTTCCGATAAAGGAGAGCGGTGGTTGAAGACGGAGAATTTCCAAGAGTCACCGCTAACATGACCAACAAGGGGACATTGGCACGGGATGATCTCGAGTCGATTCTGAGAGCATCCCAGCGTCTAACCCGTTTGCAGTCTGGAGCCATCTCACGAAGAACTTATGGGAGGGTTCGGATAAGACCACCTTCAGAAGATGAGGAATCGGATGCCTGCTCTGTGGTTGCGTCTGACAACACCGTATCCAGCGAAGGAGAACCCCGCGAGTCATTCATGATAAGCGCGGAACAAGTGGCCAAGATGCTCGAAGAAGCCATGGCCAAACAACAGGAGAGCTTCAGGCTCGAGATGCAGATGGCCATGCAGACTATGAAAGAGATGCATGACCAACAACTCCAGGCACTGAGGAACCAACAAGGTGAATCAAGTCGTCGTAACCAGAACAATCTGGAAGATGAGGACACAGGTGCAAATGAAACTCATAATGCCAATGACCCTCCCATCAACGCAGGGGGTGGTAATGAGGATGCCAACGAAGATACAAGTGAAAACTTGAAGATCAAAAGCCTCGAGAGCAAAATCAATACCTTGATGTCCGCTCAAGAGGTGAAGAAAACGGGCATTCCTTGTCCATACCCAAGGGAGTGGGAGTCAATCCCCTATCCGGCGAAGTTTAGTCTAATCAACTTCACGCCGTTCGATGGGAAAGGTTCCCCCACTCAGCATTTGATTTATTTCAAATCGCACCTGGGTGTTATCTCCGGCAATGAGCCTCTGATGGTACGGTCATTCGTTGGCACTCTTCGCGGAGCCGCCTTCGATTGGTATCGCCGCCTCAAGCCAGGAAGCGTGAATAGCTGGGACGACATGGAGACAAAATTCCTCGCTAACTTCTTCAACGACGACACCGAGATATCCATCGGAACGTTGCTCGACGAGAAACAAAAGGACGGGGAATCGGTCGAAACCTTCGTCAAGAGGTTCTGGAACAAAGCGTTGAATTGTAAGGACCCGATCACTGAGGAGTTCGTTCTCCAGACTTGCCACAACAACCTCGCACTGGACGTGTTGGAAGCAATAAGGACAGCACCGTCCAACACTTGGGAAGACTTGAAGGTCCGAGGTGAACAAGCCGAACGCTTCCTCCAAAGGAAGAAGGCCGAGAGGGGTCAATCGATGATTAATCCTCCGAATTCGAACTTCGCCTCCCGTGGTAAGGGCAAGACACCCGTAACGACTGTCGATGCTAATCAAACATCGCAACAGCAGTCCCGGAGGCAGCAAAAGACTTCGGATCAGAGGCCTCAAAAAGAGTACTCCTTCAAGGACGAAGATGTTCCAGCCATCTTTAAATCCCTCCTCGACAATAACAAGATTAAGCTCCCACCGATCATGAATCAAGAGGAAGCTGACGATATTACAGATCCGAAGTACTGCGCATACCACAGGAGGATCCTTCACCCAACCAAGGCGTGCTTTACACTCAAGAATAGCATCCAGACCTTGGTTGAAGCCGGTGTCATAACGCTAGAGTGAGCCAGTTGAAAACGGCACAACTCCGACTGGTATAAGAGTATAAACTGCTTCCTGAAACTCCAAAGAGTATACGAGTATAAACTGTTTCTCAATCCTCCGATCGGTATAAGAGGTTAAACTGCTCCCTGATACTCTAATAGGTATATGAGTCTAAACTATTTCCTTTCTTCCACGGGAAGTTCCTGGAGAGTGACACGCGTGGTGTTCTTAAGGATAACCCGATCGTGCATCTAATTCAATGATACACCCAGTTTTGTAAAGAAATCTGGGGGTGGATAATTCAGGTAACGGGAAGTTCCCGGAAGAATGTTAAATGTAATATTCTTAGGGATAACCCGGTCATATAACTGATTGTAATGTCAAACCCAGCGTTGCAAAGAAAGCTGAGGGTGGATAACTAATGTATCGGGAAGTTCCTCGAAGAATATTACACTTAATATTCTAGAGGATAACCCAAATTCATTTTCCAAAACCCCTCACTGGTCAATTCCAATCGACAGTGAGTCCACCAAGAATGTTCTTCTAGCCCTCTTGATTCCTTCCATGAATAAGAGGTCCACTTTCAGTCCGGAGTCCCCTTTCGATAAACGAAAGAACTCCCTTTCTTTTCTCTTTGGTTCAACCTTCTCATGGTTATAACCAAAGTAGAAATTTCACTTCGATAAACGAAGAATTCTTCTTTCGATCAGATAACTCATCCTATGAAAGGTAAAGTTTATCTAGATCTTCCGGATTCTCGAAGTAGAGATCCCACTTCTAGTTTCTTTCTTACACTGGAAATAGAATATAAAATTCTTCCTTTCCAGAATCAAGGAATAGAATATAAAATTATTCCTTCCTTGTTCGGGGAATAGAATATAAAATTCTTCCTTCCCCACACCACTTCTTTTCCAAAATTTGTCAATATTAGGATTCATCCTAGGAATTTTATCCCGAATCCTAAGCAGGGATAAGTCTGCGCCTAACACGCACTGCCGGTTTAGTCTTTTTCCGATTGAAAAAGACACCAGAGTTTGATTCTGGGGTATTTTATCCTGAAACCTAAGCAAGGATAAGTCTGCGCCTAACACGCGCCGCCGGTTAGTTCTTAACCGTTTAAAAAGAACACTCGTCCACATATTCAACATTGTGGCAGGTTATTATTAATAACACCAAAATCCATGCCTTACACGCATGGAAAATTTCATCCTGAATCCTAAGAAAGGATAAGTCGACGCCTAACACGCGTTGCCGGTTTAGTCTTTTTCCGATTAAAAAAGACACCAGAGTTCGATTCTGAGGTACTTTTATCCCGAAGCCTAAGTAGGAATAAGTCAACGTCTAATACACGTTGCTGGGTAGCCTATTCCCATAACAATGGCGAAGTCTATGTATTCGACATCATAGCACAAAGTCTTAGAGAATTCAATCTCTGAGCACAACGTTACATGCGAACGGATTTAAATAATTCGCATGCTAGCCCGACTCAAACGGTAGTCGGTAAAGGTTAATCAAATCCGTTGAAGGCTGAGGGGTTAGCCAAAAATCCTAGAGTCAACGCCTAACACGCGTCGCCGGGTAACCTATTCCCGTAACAAGTGGTGAAGTCTATGTATTCGACATCATAGCACAAAGTCTAAAGGAGTTCATTCCTTTAGCACAACGTCACATGCGAAACGGATTTAAACAATCCGCATGTAAGCCCGATTCAAACGGTAATCGGTAAGAGCACGTCAAATCCGTTTAAGGATGGGGATTAGCCAAAAATCCTAAAGTCAACACCTCACACGTGTCGCCGGGTAGCCTATTCCCGCAACAATGGCGAAGTCTATGTATTCGACATCATAGCACAAAGTCTAAAGGAGTTCATTCCTTTAGCACAACGTCACATGCGGAACGGATTTAAACAATCCGCATGTAAGCCCGATTCAAACGGTAATCGGTAAGAGCACGTCAAATCCGTTTAAGGCTGGGGATTAGCCAAAAATCCTAAAGTCAACACCTCACACGTGTCGCCGGGTAGCCTATTCCCGCAATAATGGCGAAGTCTATGTATTCGACATCATAGCACAAAGTCTCAGAGAATTCAATCTCTGAGCGCAACGTTACATGCGAACGGACTTAAACAATCCGCATGCTAGCCCGACTCAAACGGTAGTCGGTAAAGGCTCATCAAATCTGTTGATGGCTGAGAATTTGCTAAAAATTCTATAAGTACGAGTCGCATCAATTCTATGGATTGGTCTCGTGACTCGAGTATCCGCCACGCTCCAATACCTTAAGAGCTTAAACTGTGTATACTCCAGAAGACGTACGAGTATAAACTGTGTCGGACATCGAACAATACGTCACAAAGAAGCTCAAACGCCGGACAACACGTTGTAAATGAAGATTCAACGCCGTCAATCGATGATCAGTTCTATGTTGAATCAACCAACTCGAGCTAAAAAGTCAAGAAATCAAGAACCGACTTCTAGTTCAAAATTCCGACAACGGTCAGACAATAAATGCAGCACCGGAATCCTTACAGACGTTCGACAAAGCACCGAATAGCCTGAAGGAATTGAAGGAATCCAGAACAGAAGCCATTCCAAAGTCCCGTTACACCGACTGAAGGTTGGGACAATCACATCCAAAGTATTCCAGACTCTTCTATAAAAGAACGAGACTGAAATACTTTGGAGGGGGTATCTGTAGGCGTATAAAACTGCCTATAGGTCCCTTAACACAGCTCGACGACGCCGATTCAACAAACGGACCATCGGGCGACATATCCAAACAAAGCTGTTAGCCCACAAACGCCGAAGCCAAACGATACACGACGAAGCGAACTAATGAGGCTACGAAGCTAACGAACCGCACGTGAATAACGGAATGCATCCATTCGCATGCGGAATCAAGTCAACGGTTCGTGGAGTCAACGAGTCATCCAATCAAGAGAGGATTCGAACTCAAACACCAAGGCGGATTTACTGCCAAATCAGGAACCCGACTTGCTGCCAAATCTGGAATCAAGTCAACGAGTCGTTTCCAGATCAATCAACCACACAACCGAATCACGGACATAACCGGAACCGGAAACAGCGGAAAAGACCGAAACGAACAACACCTGAGGGGACTCGGCCGAAACCGAGCCACCCCAAGGTGGCTCGGCCCAAGCCGAGCCACCCTAGGGTGGCTCGGCCAAGGCCGAGCCACCTTGAGGTGGCCGGCTTTCCCCCCCTCTCTCTCTTGTGTGCACACGGGCACAAGTTCGAGTGGCTATAAATAGGAGAGGGGGTTGTTCATTTTGAGGGGTTGGATTTTGGAGAAGACGAAGCCCTGCTGGATTGGAGATTTAAAACATAAAAAGATTCGAACTTTAGGACTTCGGGGACTCCCTCATTCAGATCTGGTGCTCGGCGATCGTCAACGCTAAATAAGGCAGGTGTTCGAGAGGACCGGATCTCAGATCTACGCGTACATACTCCGGATCAAAGCTTGGTTCTTTGATCCCGAGATTCGAGCGGTTGTTTCCTTGGTGAAACAATCCCTCCGGCTATTATCTCCCTTGGTGGAATAATACCCGTTATACTGCGTAGATCCGACCGGATCTAGATCTCACGGTGGTCCACGGATAAACCCCGGCGTAGGCAAACAACCCACACAAGCGAGTGACCGCAAAACAGGAGCTCGCGATTTGTTCGATAAACAAGGAAACAAAGTTGTAATCTTTTTTTTTCTTTTATTTTGATTTTCATTGTAACCGGATCTTATAAAAAGACCGGATCTTTATAACCGATAAACAGTTATTGAGATGGCAATGATATCAATGAAGAAAGCAACAAATTTTCCCACGAACAATAACAATGAACATCAGCTGTAGCTCCTGCTAAACCTGCAAAATCCAATAAAAACAACATAATTTAACAAAGTTTTTCAACTTTTATCAATTCAAAGATCTAGGGTTTAATCTTCATATCAGAATCTAGACTTTGAACTTACGGATTCCAGCGCTCCTCACTGATGAAGGCGGTGCTGCATTATTTCCTTCAAGAGCAGTTGCTCCGCCAAACAAAATAAGCCGAGGGCCAATATAAGCAGCAGTCCCCTCCTCCCCGACGGCACCAACGGTCGTTAACGTGTGCCCGCACCTCGATGTAGGCCTGTCCTCCTCTTTCTCGATAACCGCGTTCACCACCCAGTAACTCGGCGTAGCCTCGGCCCGGCGACAGTGGCCGACTGCGCTTGCAGAGCATCAGACACCAGCGACGACGTCGACGGTGAGGATTCCATGGCGGGATCGTGGTTGTTGGCGACGGCGACCTGATCGTGATCGGATTTAGTCGATATCAATGAGTCCACGTCCATGGATCCGAGATAATTTCTAGATTTTCTTCAAGATTGAGAGCATTCTCAGTATAGAAGAATCAAACAAGGAAAGAATCACGTCAGATCCTAAAAAATACAAACAAATTGAAGAACGAGATCCAATACCTTCAACTTCTCTAGGCGCAGAGAGGTAATCGAGATCTGAGAAGAACAAAAAATAAAGCGTTTGAAGAATTAAATGCGCTTTAATAGTAGAGATAGTGGGACTGAGTTGCCGGCGGAAATTCGTAACCGAAGGAACCGAGAAGGAAAGGAACGACATTTTGTGATTTCTGATTTCTGAGTATTAATGAAAAAAGAAAGGGTAATTTTGTTAAATCAATGAAAGATGAAGGGTATTTTGGGGTAGAGAAAGTTTTTCTAAGACTCCCTCTTTTAAAGGTAGAATGAAATACGTCATTGGCGCACATATGACATAACAATAACACCAACAATTACAACTTTTGTAGTCTTTGGTGTACATGAGAATCAAAGCCAGACTCTCCACAATGGTGCAACACGGCTTTGTCATGTGACCTATTGGAATTCTATCAATTATTAACGAGAGACAATTTTTCTCTCGTCTTTTAATCTTTGATGCGATATCAGAGCTACACCCCCCCCACCCCACAAATCCCATCCTAGCTATAAACTAGGGTGAATTTCAATAGGTCTCCTGTCCTTGGGGTTTGAATTTTGTTTATCTCACATAACTCCTCTCAACTTCAGCATGTCTCACAAAAACCCTCTAAAACTTTGACATTTGCCATTTATAGGCAATGTAATCTCTCTCCTAGATTTTGATTTTTTTTATCTATCAAGTGATTTTTAGTTATTTGCAAATTACATTCGGGGGGTCCAGTGAGAAAAAGTTAAAGTTCAGAGGTTTTGTGAGACACCCCAAAGCGTCATATGAGATACACAAAGTTCATGAGGGTTATATGAAAACCCCCAAAGTTCAGGGTGGTTATGTGAAGTTAACCCAAAAAAAGAAAAGGCCTTTTATGTTTTGCTGCTAATTCACTTAAATTTTGTATCCCGTATTAGGATACAAGGACTTTCAGAGTGCTTGTTGTGGCTCCGGGAAGTTCAACGGTGAGATCCAATGCTCACTAAATACTACGTTATGCTCGAACCGCGACCAATATTTTTTCTGGGATCAATATCATCCAACACAAGCCACTTCTAAGTATGAAGCCATGGCATTATTCGGAGGCTCACTTGAATTCGCAGCTCCAATTAATTTTAAGTTGTTGGTTGAGAATATATAAACAGGCATTTACGTATTGAAGCTCTCCGATGCATCGAGAATATATATATTTATAAATTCAACAAATTTTCTCATTGTATATATATCAGGCAACAAACGAACGAACTGTGTTGATGCAAATGTTTTTGCTTGTGTTATGCCATAAATATTTTGTATGCCGCTTATTAAGAACTCAAAAGCTCCTCTGGCAAAAGACCAATGAATGAAATAATCCAATCCTTCATATCCTTAGTCCTACGTAACTGGAGTTTCAACCCAACCATGCAGTTATGGGTTAGATCTGTTGTGCTGAACGGCGGCGCTGAGGAACCAAAACAAACGCCGATCAAAGAAGGCCAAACAAATCAAAACAATGGCACAAATCCAAACACAATAGTTTAACGTGGTTCGGCAAGTTGCCTACGTCCACGGGGCAAGAAGGGGGTGGGTTTTCACTAATAGAGAAGGAGAGTACAAATTAAGATTACAAATCTCTCAAACGAACCAACTAATCTCACCAACAAATCTCTCAATCTCTCAACCAATAACCCTAACCAATTGCTCAGAAAGATCTCTCTTTTCTGTGCTCCAAAATCCCCCAAAACGCTCCTCCAAAACCCTCAAATCGTATTGGTATTTATACCAAAACAGAAACCCAAACAGACTGCAAATAGGAACCTAAACTTTCCAAAAAACCCGTCGTAAGTCGACTTATCAGTCTGCATAAGTCGACTTGGCAGAGCGAAAAACGACAACTGGAGAAGAGATCATAAGTCGACTTATCAGACCTGATAAGTCGACTTGCCAGAGCCCAAAATCAACAATCCAGAGCAGATCGTAAGTCGACTTACGACACAAACATAAGTCGACTTACCATAAGTCGACTTATGCCTGTGCATGAGTCGACTTATGACCAAAAAACTGCTTTTTCCAAGTTCTTCTCCACAATTCTCCACCTCGGCGAAGTTTTCCCAAAACTGAGCCGACACCAAACAAACAAATGCCTCACGTTGAGACCCAAATGGGAGTGCGAACACTCACCCCAAATATCGATGTCGCTCACCAAATCGGCTGCATCAAAATGACTGCCTACGTATCCTTTGCCCAAGGAATCAAGCCTTCACGTAGTTCACCCAACGGCCTCCAAAGGCCCTTAATCCGATAGAAGAGTACGCAACCCTTCTCCATCATCACCAAATATGCGACTGATAGCACCTCCAATGGCCCCGAACTGACTCAATCCAAACACCTCCACCTGAGGTAAACCAATGGCCATATCCAAAATATCTCTACCAGCTGCACTCGAATCTACCAACTCGTCATCCGCATCCAAATCCAAATGACTCACACGCTGTGTCACCTCAGCTGGAATCTCCAATAATGCAGAATGACCTGGAGTACATGGAGTAATCTCCACCTAACGTGGAGTAGCATCACTCTCCACCTGCTGCGACATCCGAACGATCTGATCAACACTCTCTACCTGCTGAGAGTCCAATGTGACATACCTACTCAGAACAAAATCAGAAGCTCCCAAATAATAATCAACTGAGCCTCTGAACCCCAAACGTGCAATCAGATCCAATCTCACATCCACGATGTGACCAAGTGCTGGGTATCCAAACATCCAACGCAACCCAAAATCTAAAGCAGCTCCACCAGATCCAAAATTTTCAAACACAGCAGTCGGCGACCTATGACTAAGATGACCCAAATATATCGAAGCTCCAGAACCAATGCTCGACAACCAACGCCGATCCTCCTCCAGAAAGGAACGACCCATCGAAACTGTCATCTTATCTCGTCGCCCCAAAGTCTCCACACCAATGAAGTGTCTCCTATTGCCGTGAGCTCGGCACAAACGCAAGAAAGGACCCCTACCAAAGCTGAAACAACGAGTTACCTTTCTGCCAATACACTTCTTCCAATTGTTGTTGACTTCTAGGACTTTACACCAACGGGAACTGGTCGCGACCCAATAATGCCTAGAACAATCATCAACTGCGGAAACCAAAATACGATTACCTCCCAATGATGCCTCCTTGGAAGGCCCCCAAATACCTGACTGAACACCTCCTAAAAGACCCCTCGCTCGATAGATAGGAGTGCCAAACTCCACCACGGTCTTGCTCATCCCAATGTGCTCACAGGACTTTAATCTGCAGGTCATAGTACTCCTCAACAACCAATGCACGGCATTACCAATCATATACCCCAGCACCAAACAATGCCACAGTCTAGCCGAATCTGATAAAGTCGTCATCTCCCTATCAATCATCGTGCTTCCGTGCAAATAATATAAATTTCTTCTTCTGACGCCCTTCATCACAATTATGGACCCAAATGTAACCTTCAAGCGTGCATCCGCCAAAGTCACCCTATAGCCTGCTACCTCCAAAGCTCCAAGTGAAATGATGTTCTTCTTCAACTGAGGAACGAATCTCACTCCAACCAACTCCCGAATCACCCCGTCACCCATCCTGATCCGAACGGTACCGATACCACTAATAGAGCATTTGTGATCATTCCCCATGAGCACAAAATCCCCTCTTTCCAACTCCTGAAAGCTGGAGAACCAATCCATCCTAGGGCAAATGTGGTATGTAGCCCCCAAATCCAACATCCACTCTGTAGAGTAGGCAACACAAACTGACTGCAGTGTAGATAATGAGTAGCCCGAAGAATTCGAATCTGAATCATTGCCACTAGCCTTGACAACATTCGCCTCTGAAGCTTGAATAGCTTTTTCCTTATTCTTCCCGGCTCGATCAAACAACTTTGGGCATTCGGCTTTCCAATGTCCATCATCTTTGCAAAAGGCACACTGATTCTTACGAACTCCAATATGTGCCCCTCTAGACTGTAGGCATCGAAAATTGTCTATAGGTCTCCACGAACAGCTCAGTGTTAAGGAACGATAATGAACGTCACTATCTGGTTCACAGGAGTTCGATTGACGTCGGTGAACGCTTGAAGTGAATCGACGAACTACGTGAGCCGACAGAATTTCGGAATAACGAAGGCACGGGCTAATCGAGAGCCCCGCGATGTTTACAAAAAGAACAACGCACTTCGTGTCTCGTTTGTTCTACAGATAATCTAACCATTGGAGCTGATAGAACTCTTCGTCAGAATTCCAACGCAATTCGAATCACTAAAATCCGAGTTCGGACGAAGAATTTACAGCGAAAGCGGACGAATGCACCTCAGAGGGGTGTCCTGGATTTTTGGGGGGTGTCCTGGATTTTTGGGGACACCCCAGGGGTGTCCTAGATTTTTAGGGACACCCCAGGGATGTCGCTTATAAATAGAAGTCTTAGGCCTCACTTTTGGGGATCTGGATTTTTGGAGAATTGGCGAAGCCCTGCTGGAGTGAAGAGTGATCGAGCACTTCAACACAAGAGAGTTCTTCATCAGATCTACATCACCCGCATCCGTTCCTTAGCATTACCTCTCGTCGGTAATCCTAAGAAGAGCAAATATCTCGCTTTATCCGAGATAGGCGCTTCAAGTTTCTAGATCTCCTCACGGATCGACGAAGCTCTGCCCGGTTTTTCTGGATCAGATCTGATTGTCAGGTAGTCCACGGATATCGACGTCCCCGTCACAGGCTAAAGACCCACGCAAGCAAGAGACGACGAACGGATCTTGTGTTTATTTTCAAAAAGTTGTAATTTTTATTTTTGTTATTTGAATTCATTTGTAACGTTTGAAGTATTAATGAAATCAATGATGAAGGTAACTTTTGACGAAAACAAGCTGGCGGCCACAGTGGGAGCCAACAGCCTCGTTGCCGAGGCTGTCGTGACGCAACCGGCATTCAAGATCCGGGTGAATAAAGAGATCGAATACGAGTTCGATCAACAAAAGTTTGAAGAGTACCTCTCTTCCTCCTCCTCCAGATCCGCCTCTCCGAACAGGCGCAGGAAGGCATCCTCTTCCAGAAATGTTCGTGGGACCTTCGGCTCGAAGATCCAAGATCCCATTGCCGCCGCTGCGCCCGCACCACGCGACGTCCCCGCATCGTCCAACGTGGTCGAGACCGCAGATCCGGACTTCTCCTCCGCCGAGTAGATGGCTACTGAAGATGCTCCAGCATTGTCAAAGAGAGCACGCCAAAGACGGCGTCAACGCCTTGCTCGTCAGCTGGCCAAGGCTTTGGAGCCGATGGACGGGATCCGCTATAATGTGGATCTAGAATCCAGGTAGTGCCAGGAACAACAACGGCGAACAACCAACTCCTCCTCCAAGACAGAAACGAACGAATGTGTTCGTGTCAAGAGGACCCACTCCACCCTCGAGGAGTGAGTCAAGAAGCGTCGAGCATTGCTCGCACATGCCCGAGCCCTTTTACAGAAAGCGAAAGAAATGCAGAGGGGAGGAGCAGTGGAGAAGCCGCCTAAGCGCAAACAAGTTTGGGTGCCAAAGACAAAACCAGCACTTAAGGCAAAAGTCGGCGGAGTTATCGTCCAGCCTATTTCAAATCCAGATCCCGTTTCCCCTGTACCCGCACCTCCAACGGAGTCAGGAAAGAACGTGGATCTCACTAAATCCAGGGGTCCTTTGAAGGGTCACCTCGATCCTAAAGATCGAGGTAAAGTACCCGTCAAGGAGTGATTGGGACCGTGGAAAAGTCCCCAAACAACAGTCAAGACTGGGGGTCGTACTAACAAAGGGAAAGCCCCTATTATCGACCGCATTGGATTGCGAGTCGAAGTTCAAGAGCCCGTTGGACTTTCACGCTCTCAAAGGTGTAAAAGTGAACGAGTGACTCTTGGAGACGCAAATAAAGCGTCGCGTCCCCAGAGGGAAACATATTTGTCTGATGACGATGTTACACCTGAGAAGGCATGCCAACACTCTATGGGTTGCTCCAGTTATCAAACTGATGAGCTGTACTATAGGGCTGGGGGTGCGAATAAATCCTGGAAAAGAAATGTTCGAGACACGGAGCCTCATTGTCCGTGTGCCAACATAATCAAAGCAGTATTATCGGAATGCTGCTGTTCTAAAACCCCAAAAAGAATCTCGGTGTTTGAGAGAATCTCTACCAGGGCGTCCGAGGCCAAACCAAGGCATTTCCAAAGGAGGAAGCCCATTCGCCAAGATGATGAATTTCCAGAAGTGTCCGTCAATATGACCGGCAGAAGGAAATCGACGCAACACTTAAACCCAGATCAGTTTGCTGATGTATCCCGGCGTATGACTCGGTTGCGGTCAGGAATCAATAAGCGAAAGAATTACCAAAAGATGCAAAAAGGACTTCCTTTGGAAGAGGAGGTATTAGATGCTGGTTCAGATTCTTGCTCGGTTATAGCGTCCGATGACACGGCATCGAGCGCGGGACAACCCTACGAGTCATTTATGATCAGCGCCAAACAAGTAACCAAGATGCTTGAAGAGGCCCTGGCTAAGCAGAAGGAAAGTTTCAAGTTCGAGATGGATCTGGCCATGCAGCAGATGAGGGAAATGCATGACCAGCAAATCGCGGCACTGACAACTCACCAAGGAGAACCCAGTCATCGCAATAATCCGAATCAAGATGAGAATGAACGGGAAGAGGATAATGTCAATCCTGTCAACAATGGTAACGGAGGCGGTCCCTTGAATGATAATGTGAAGGAGGACCACGTTACCTCTCCCCGAAGCCACTCGAAGATAGATACGAGTGAAGATAAGAAGATGAAGGACTTGGAGAGCAAAATTAACGCTTTAATGTCTGCTTAAGAGGTAAAGAAGACCGACATTCCGTGTCCTTACCCGAAAGAGTGGGACTCGATCCCGTATCCGGCGAAGTTCAACCTGATCAACTTCATGCCGTTCGACGGGAAGGGCTCGCCCACTCAGCATGTAATCTACTTCAAGTCCCACTTGGGCACGATCTCCGGTAATGAAGCCTTGATGGTTCGGTCATTCGTCGGCACCCTTCGCGGGCCTGCCTTCGATTGGTATCGACGTCTTAAATTTGGAAGCATCAACAGCTGGGAGAACTTGGAGAGCATGTTCCTCACTCATTTTTTCGATGATGATGCCGAAGTGTCGATCAGGACACTCTTCGATGAGAAACAAAAAAACGGAGAGTCGGTGGATACCTTCATCAAACGCTTCCGCAATCAGGCAATGAACTGCAAGGATCCCATCACGGAGGAATTCATCTTGCAGACTTGTCATAACAATTTATCCATTAACATCTTGGATGTTATGGGAGTAGAGCCGCTCAAGACATGGAAGGATTTGAAGGCCTGATGAGAGCAAGCCGAGCGATTCCTCAAAAGGAAGAAGACCGAGAGGAGCCAACCGATGGCTAATTATCCGAACTCGAACTTCGCCTCTCGTGATAGGGGCAAGGCACCTGCAGCGGCTGTTGATCAAACATCAAAACAGCAATCCTGAAGACAGCAGAAGACTTCGGATCAAAAGGCCCAGAGAGAGTACTCGTTCAAGGACGAAGACGTTCCCACCATCTTCGAGTCTCTTCTCGAAAACAACAAAATCAAGCTCCCGCCCATCACGAATCAGGAGGAAGCTGAAAATACTATGGATCCAAAGTACTACGCATACCACAGGAGGATCCTTCATCCCACCAAGGTGTGCTTTACTTTAAAGAACAACTGTTTGTTGGAAAAATCGTAAAGAAGAGAATAAAGAAAATTTGACTTTGATTCCTTTGATCTCGTTTACAACTTGATTACAAAAGAGAAGAAAATGAATCTGGTTTTCTCCTTTGTTTAAAACTGGGTTCTTCTTGGTAGCGATGGAGTGCCTCCTTCGATTGCTTGCGTCGAATTTGCTCTCCGTTGACGATCTGACCGTCTCTTATCTCGTGGGAACGATGAACTTCTATAGGAAGTTTTATACGTAACTCTTTAATGAGTTTAAGAACTCTGAACGAGTTTAAACTCTGTAGATAGAGTTGTTAGAACCGAAAATTTGGTTAATGATCAAGCTATATTTTGTTGTTGAAGAATCTTTCCAGATTTGATCTTCTGAGATCGATTTAAAAATCCTATCTCCAAGGATTTCGCTGCTGCTGTTGAATCACCGAACCAGGGTGGTTGAGATTCTCTAGAATTTGATCTCTAGAGTCCAACCAGTCAGCCCTTAACTCAGTTGAGTTTGTTGAGTTTATATAGGGGGATAAGAGGTGTAACTGCCCTCTAAATCCGCTCCTACGTGGGCGTGATTTCCTCAGATCGTGGGAAACAGTTCTGAAACCGTTCGACTTGTGTTTGAACAAGTCAAACACCTAATCTGGCGTTCAGAACCCAACTTTGTGTCTTAGAATTGTGACGCGAGGGTCGGTGTTAGCTGAACATTGATGAACGCGAGGGTCGCTCGCGTTTTGATTTGTTCCTTGCTTGAAAACGCGGGGGTCGGTATGAGTTGAACCCTTATGAATGCGAGGGTCGCTCACGTTGAGTTGTGACTTGGAAACGCGGGGGTCGCCTGCACTTCCATAATTGTAACGCGGGGATGACTTCCGCGTTTTAGAAGAAGCTAGTTGATTTGTAACTTCTTCTGTAAAGCGTTGCAAAGACCGTTGTTCTGTAATCCTCGCTTTAGCTGTTGTAGAGTGTGAAAGTCGTCAAATTGTAACCTTCACTGTAGATTGTGAAGACTGCTGAATAGAGTTTCCATCAGTTGTCGAAAGTGTCGTCGGATTGTAACTCTTCTCGATCTGTGTGAAAAGGCCTCCATTTGCAGTTTCTTCGTTTATCGACCCGAAAGCTATTTGATTGTAGCTTTCATTGTAGGAGCTTAGACGGGAATCAACATCCATAGTGTCTTTTAGACGAATATTTGCCCACAGCTCTCTACCAAGCAATTCACCAACTAAGTCCAACCTTTTATTTCTAAAATCATTACACTGCTCATCAGCATCTCTATTAGTCATGCTGTTGTCGCAGCCATCAAGATCAATCATCTCAGAAATGAGGTCGTGTTTGCGGTGATCGTGGAAGTCGTTTGATTGTGACTTCCGTTATCGGGGCTTGTTTTAATCAGCTATCCATTGTGATTTTTAGACAGCCTACAGAACCCCCTCCAAAGTTTTCGAAAGTTCGCGGTTGACTGAGACGAATTTTCGGAATACTTTGGATCCCAAAATCTAGTGAACTGGTTACTCACTTCGTCTGATCGAGCCAGATAATTTCAATGTTGTTGACTGTAATCTATCTGTGCTTCTTCAATAGACTCCCCTACGGAGTCGCCTATTTCTCCTCGGCTTTAGTCGCCTTGATGATTGCTGCTAGCTCTTATTTATCTGGGGCGTATCATAGCCTTGGTAGTTGAAGAGCTGCCATTATAGTAATCCAATGCATAAACAAATTATGCATTTGAGAATTGGAACGCGTGGGTGAGCTCAGCGTTTAGGAATTTCAACCGACCCGAACACGAAGGTCGGTTTGGGCGGGATTCTGACCTCGAATCCCGTTCGTTACGATTTGACAGCCTGTCCAGCTGTCTATAAATAGACCGCTGGAGGTCAAATCAGAGTCATTCGACTCTTCTTGAAATTCCAACGAAAATCTTCGTTCTCTTCTCCGGCGAAGAACTGTTCATCTCCTCCGACGAGATCTCATGGCACCCAAGAAATCCAACGCTCCTCGTCCTCCTCGATCTGACGCCGCTGCGGCTCGAGAGTCGGCATCATCAGCGCCGGCCGGCGGCGCTGCCGCTCAGGCGAACATGCCGCCTCACCTTCCTTTGATCGGTGGTAAGTATGGCCTTCGTGGTCATTGAACTTGCTTCGGCAAGTTTTGATCTTTGGATCCAACGAGGAAACTCGTTTCAGATGACGTGGGGCTGGACTCCGTCGTTTGGTATTTTTTGACGAGAGGTTCGACCTTCGCGTCTCAGATTCCTGACGCGAGGGTCGACCTACGCGTCTGAATTTTCTGACGCGAGGTTCGACCTTCGCGTCTAACTTTTCTGGCGCGAGGTTCGACCTTCGCGTCTGACTTTTCTGACGCGAGGTTCGACCTTCGCATCTGACTTTTCTGACGCGAGGTTCGACCTTCGCGTTTGAACTTAGTTGACGCGGGTGTCGACCTTCGCGTCTGGGCTTTGCTTTTGACTTAGCTGATTTTTTCTTCGTTTTGCAGTGCGTCATACCAGCGAACCTCTTCTTTTTCGCCACCATTTTGGACATGTAGGTGGCGTGGACATGAACATGACATTCAACTCGTGCCAAGAACTCCCAGTCTTCAGAATTAGGGATAAGAGTCGCGCGGAGTTAGTCACAAAAGCTTCTCCCGAAGCTCTTAGGACATTGGTTACGGACGCTAAGTTTGAGCACACAAACCGTAAGCCAATAGTCAAACCTGGATTCCTCTTCGGGGACTTTGTTGACTTTGATGCCGACACCGCTTATGACGGGAACTATAAGTGGCTGCAAAAAGTTGGAGACCGCAACCTTTTCTTACCCAACATGGAGAGAATATTCCCTATATCTTATTTCCAGTGTGCATCCGTCCCGAGACACATGGATTGGCCCTTGGTTAAGGATCAAGACGGAGTTGCTCTTGGAACTTTGACTTTCCATGGGGTCCGCTCGGCAGGTTATGGTCGACAAGTGACTGCTTTACGACCAGGTTTATTTGCTAAGGAGTATCCCCTTGGCGAAGTGGCTAGTCCCGTGAGGACTTTTGTCAGGAGGTTTATAGAGAAGAAAGGGGAGTTTCCCTCGCAAGGATTTAGAACTCCTGGCTGGGTTTATTCTCCAGTGTCAGGGTGGTGGAC